>JACEFZ010018971.1:0-17500 GCA_014155875.1 Cepaea nemoralis | reverse complement strand
TTGTCATTGAGACGACTTTCTGTGATTCCAAACACATGGAACTGTTTGCACAGTATTGCTGAAAGCTCAGGTAATTTATTGAGCAAATGATAGATGTTGCGATGGCCTATATGTAGACCATCTTTGTTGAGCCACTGATCGTGATTGGCGAACATTACACAATGAAAAGATGATGTCGCTTGTGGTAGAAAAATTTCAGAGGTTTTGAAACTTTATTTAGTGGTAGTTACGACTATTAAAGGGGATAGGAAAATGTCTGTGATGGAGTGACATCATTAAAGCTTGGTGCAGGGCTGCAGGATTGTATTGCATTAGCTGTTGAAGTTGACAATTCCACTGATAAGAGATTACCGTCCAACGAGGGACCACTGCTATGAGAGCTACTGGAAGTGCCTACATTGCCTACAGACAGACAGACAGACAGACAGACAGACAGACAGACAGACAGACAGACAGACAGACAGACAGACAGACAGACAGACAGACAGACAGACAGACAGACAGACAGACAGTCACACACACACACACAAACAAACACAAACACACAAACACACAAACACACAAACACACATACATACATACATACATACATACATACATACATACATACATACATACATACATACATACATACATACATACATACATACATACATACATACATACATACATACATACATACATACATACATACATACATACATACATACATACATACATACATACATACATACATACATACATACATACATACATACATACATACATACATACATACATACATACATACATACATACATACATACATACATACATACATACATACATACATACATACATACATACATACATACATACATACATACATACATACATACATACATACACACACACACACACACACACACACACATACATACATACATACATACATACATACATACATACATACATACATACATACATACATACATACATACATACATACATACATACATACATACATACATACATACATACATACATACATACATACATACATACATACATACATACATACATACATACATACATACATACATACATACATACATACATACATACATACATACATACATACATACATACATACATACATACATACATACATACATACATACATACATACATACATACATACATACATACATACATACATACATACATACATACATACATACATACATACATACATACATACATACATACATACATACATACATACATACATACATACATACATACATACATACATACATACATACATTGTGTTTTATAGATATAGATTATCACTACTGTCCACAAGCTATAAGATACTATCCGCAGTATTACTAAATAGACTAAAACCATATTCAGAAGACATATTAGGTGACTACTAGGCGGGTTTTAGACAAAACAGATCAACAATAGATCAGATATTTACTTACGACAAAAAGCCGAGAAAAATTGGGAATATAAAAGAGATCTCCATAATATTTTTGTGGATTTTAAAAATGCTTATGATAGTGTCCATAGGAATAGTCTGTGGAATGCTATGCAGGAATGTTGAATAGTTAATCAACATGACCAGACTATGCATGGAAGATACTTATAATATAGTAACATATAAAGGCAGGAAATCATACCCTTTCCAAATAACATCTGGCTTGAAACAGGGTGATGCACTATCGCCGCTACTCTTCAGTCTGGCTCTAGAGAAAGTTGTAAGGAAGGTAAAGGAGGAATGTGATATTGGAGGAAGATCCAAGCTGCTTGGTTATGCAGATTATATAGATATTATAGGGGAAAATTAACAAAAGACATTGGAAATACTGACTCACTTACAGGAAAATGCCCAACAGATTGGGCTGGTTATCAGCCAAGATAAGACAGAATATATGGTAATTTCAAGAAAAGAAATGGCTAAAAACTCTGGCCACATACAAATAGATAATATGACCATTAAAAGAACGGAAACATACAAATACCTGGGTACAATCTTCAACTGCTCCAACATCACAAGAGAAGAAATACAAACTAGAATCAATTCTGGAAATAAGATATACTATGCACTACAACATCTACTAAAATCAAATGCGCTATCTCGTAACACCAAAATCACAATATACAAATCACTGATCAGACCAGTTGTGATGTATGGCTCTGACACCTGGAGTACAACGAAAGGAGACGAAGCCTTGTTACAAACCTTTGAGAACAAAGTTCTCAAGACGCATCTTTGGACCCATTAGGATACACAAAGTGGAGAGTGGAAAAGAAGAAGTAACAAAGACATGTATGATCTGTTTAAGTCCCCGCTAATCACTGGTATCATGAAGGCTAATAGACTACAATGGCTGGGGCATATAGAAAGAATGGAAGATAATAGGGAAACAAAACTCGCTTACACTAAGTAAATAAATGACCGTAGACCCCGAGGTAGACCAAGAAGACGGTGGAGAGATAATATATATACAGACCTACAAGCACTTGGAATCAACGACTGGCAAGAGAAGGTGAACCAGAGAGATGAATGGAGACGGATTGTATTTGCAGCAAAGAACCTCAATTGCTCGGAACACTGAAGAAAAAGAAGAAGAACATAATATTAGCTTTTTGTTTACAAGGGACATAACTCGCAAATTTTTTTCTAAAGAAGCAATTAGTTACATTAATTGTTAAATGTTTAATATAATGACACCATCTATTCACAGTTAACACAATAATTTAACATTCTAAAGTTTGAAATACTTTTACTGCTAAAAATGAATAAAGTGTACTTGTTATAGCAATAAATACAATGTTTCAACACTGCAAGCTCCGTGCACGATGTTAACGACTGTGACCCAATGGACGCCCTGATATTGTTACTCTGGTTTCTCTTCACAACGTATAAACAGAGCATCATGATATGATATGATGACTGTTGCGCCAAAACTTTGTATGTCTAGTGGCGGCTGGTCCTATCATACTTTCAGAAGATCATACTTTTAGGGATCATCGCTTCTCGGCCTTTTGGCTAAGATCAAGTGTATTTGCTGGCCCCCCGACAGTAGTGCGCTTGGTCTGGTCGGAGGCCGGGATGATCATTCTCGGTCCCTTGGCTAAGATCAGACGCATTTGCTGCATCCTTCCAGTAGTGCGCCTGGTCTGGTCGGGGGCCGGGTGATCCACACACAAAAAAAAACCCTCACATAAGCATCACTTTAAATGTGGGCCCGGTGGACCACTGTGGGCAATAGCTCACAGTGAGACTAAGGGTCCACGCCAAAAACAGGGGAGGCGGGGAACCAGCTAGTCTGGGATGACCGCCAAACCCAAAAAAAAATAAAAAATCATGATATGATAATTAGCTTCTCGGCCTTTTGGCTAAGATCAAGTGTATTTGCTGGCCCCCGACAGTAGTGCGCTTGGTCTGGTCGGAGGCCGGGATGATCATTCTCGGTCCCTTGGCTAAGATCAGACGCATTTGCTGCCCCTTTCAGTAGTGCGCCTGGTCTGGTCAGGGGCCGGGTGATCCACACAAAAAAAAACCTCACATAAGCATCACTTTAAATGTGGGCCCGATGGACCACTGTGGGCAATAGCTCACAGTGGGACTAAGGGTCCACGCCAAAAACAGGGGGAAGCGGGGAACCAGCTTGTCTGGGATGACCGCCAAACCCAAAGAAAAAAAAAAAAATAAATCATGATATGATATGATGACTGTGCGCCAAAGCTTTGTGTGTCTAGTGGCGGCTGGTCCTATCATACTTTCAGAAGATCATACTTTTAGGGATCATCGCTTCTCGGCCTTTTGGCTAAGATCAAGTGTATTTGCTGGCCCCCCCGACAGTAGTGCGCTTGGTCTGGTCGGAGGCCGGGATGATCATTCTCGGTCCCTTGGCTAAGATCAGACGCATTTGCTGCATCCTTCCAGTAGTGCGCCTGGTCTGGTCGGGGGCCGGGTGATCCAAAAAAAAAAAAAAACCTCACATAAGCATCACTTTAAATGTGGGCCCGGTGGACCACTGTGGGCAATAGCTCACAGTGAGACTAAGGGTCCACGCCAAAAACAGGGGAGGCGGGGAACCAGCTAGTCTGGGATGACCGCCAAACCCCCCCCCCCCCCCCCCCCAAAAAAAAAAAAATCATGATATGATAATTCGCTTCTCGGCCTTTTGGCTAAGATCAAGTGTATTTGCTGGCCCCCGACAGTAGTGCGCTTGGTCTGGTCGGAGGCCGGGATGATCATTCTCGGTCCCTTGGCTAAGATCAGACGCATTTGCTGCATCCTTCCAGTAGTGCGCCTGGTCTGGTCGGGGGCCGGGTGATCCACACAAAAAAAAAAACCCTCACATAAGCATCACTTTAAATGTGGGCCCGGTGGACCACTGTGGGCAATAGCTCACAGTGAGACTAAGGGTCCACGCCAAAAACAGGGGAGGCGGGGAACCAGCTAGTCTGGGATGACCGCCAAACCCAAAAAAAAAAAAAAATCATGATATGATAATTCGCTTCTCGGCCTTTTGGCTAAGATCAAGTGTATTTGCTGGCCCCCGACAGTAGTGCGCTTGGTCTGGTCGGAGGCCGGTATGATCATTCTCGGTCCCTTGGCTAAGATCAGACGCATTTGCTGCATCCCTCCAATAGTGCGCCTGGTCTGGTCGGGGGCCGGGTGATCCAAAAAGAAAAAAAAAAAATCATGATATGATAATTCGCTTCTCGGCCTTTTGGCTAAGATCAAGTGTATTTGCTGGCCCCCGACAATAGTGCGCTTGGTCTGGTCGGAGGCCGGGATGATCATTCTCGGTCCCTTGGCTAAGATCAGACGCATTTGCTGCATCCCTCCAGTAGTGCGCCTGGTCTGGTCGGGGGCCGGGTGATCCAAAAAGAAAAAAAAAAAAATCATGATATGATAATTCGCATCTCGGCCTTTTGGCTAAGATCAAGTGTATTTGCTGGCCATCGACAGTAGTGCGCTTGGTCTGGTCGGAGGCCGGGATGATCATTCTCGGTCCCTTGGCTAAGATCAGACGCATTTGCTGCATCCCTCCAATAGTGCACCTGGTCTGGTCGGGGGCCGGGTGATCCAAAAAGAAAAAAAGAAAAAATCATGATATGATAATTCGCTTCTCGGCCTTTTGGCTAAGATCAAGTGTATTTGCTGGCCCCCGACAGTAGTGCGCTTGGTCTGATCGGAGGCCGGGATGATCATTCTCGGTCCCTTGGCTAAGATCAGACGCATTTGCTGCATCCCTCCAGTAGTGCGCCAGGTCTGGGCGGGGGCCGGGTGATCCAAAAAGAAAAAAAAAAAATCATGATATGATAATTCGCTTCTCGGCCTTTTGGCTAAGATCAAGTGTAATTGCTGGCCCCCGACAGTAGTGCGCTTGGTCTGGTCGGAGGCCGGGATGATCATTCTCGGTCCCTTGGCTAAGATCAGACGCATTTGCTGCATCCCTCCAGTAGTGCGCCTGGTCTGGTCGGGGGCCGGGTGATCCAAAAAGAAAAAAAAAAAATCATGATATGATAATTCGCTTCTCGGCCTTTTGGCTAAGATCAAGTGTATTTGCTGGCCATCGACAGTAGTGCGCTTGGTCTGGTCGGAGGCCGGGATGATCATTCTCGGTCCCTTGGCTAAGATCAGACGCATTTGCTGCATCCCTCCAATAGTGCGCCTGGTCTGGTCGGGGGCCGGGTGATCCAAAAAAAAAAAAAAAAAATCATGATATGATAATTCGCTTCTCGGCCTTTTGGCTAAGATCAAGTGTATTTGCTGGCCCCCGACAGTAGTGCGCTTGGTCTGGTCGGAGGCCGGGATGATCATTCTCGGTCCCTTGGCTAAGATCAGACGCATATGCTGCATCCCTCCAGTAGTGCGCCAGGTCTGGTCGGGGGCCGGGTGATCCAAAAAGAAAAAAAAAAAAATCATGATATGATAATTCGCTTCTCGGCCTTTTGGCTAAGATCAAGTGTAATTGCTGGCCCCCGACAGTAGTGCGCTTGGTCTGGTCGGAGGCCGGGATGATCATTCTCGGTCCCTTGGCTAAGATCAGACGCATTTGCTGCATCCCTCCAGTAGTGCGCCTGGTCTGGTCGGGGGCCGGGTGATCCAAAAAAAAAAAAAACCTCACATAAGCATCACTTTAAATGTGGGCCCGGTGGACCACTGTGGGCAATGGCTCACAGTGGGACTAAGGGTCCACGCCAAAAACAGGGGAGGTGGGGAACCAGCTAGTCTGGGATGACCGCCAAACCCAAAAAAAAAAAAAAAAAAAAAAAAAAAAAATGATATGATAATTGGAAACACATGGTTTAAACACCATAAAAGACGACTGTACACATGGATAAGCCCTGATCAGAAAATACGCAACCAAATTGACTACATACTAATTAATAAAAGATTTAGAAATGCTTTAATTAATGTAAAGACAATGCCTGGTGCTGACTGTAATAGTGATCATGTACCACCATGTGGACAAATAAAAGTAAGATTAAAGAGAGGGAAAAAAATGGTTAAGAACATGAGACTTAATAAAGAGGTTCTGAAAGTAGATAAAGAAATGCAAGAACAATACAGAGTGACTGTGAAAAATAGGTACAATGCAATAACTAAAATACAGAGTATAGATGAACAATGGGAAATGTTAAGGGACTCCATTCATCAAACTAGCAAAGAAGTATTACCGGAGAGAGGCAAAATAGCTAAGAAAAAATGGATGAATGAAGATATTTTAAAACTGATGGACAAAAGAAAACAGAGTAAAAATGACAAACAAGAATACGCTAAGATAAATAAAGAAATAAAAGATAAATGTGGGAAGGCTAAAGAAAGTTGGTTAAACGAGCAATGCAAAAAAATTGAATTAAATTCCATTAAAGATACAAAAAATATGCACAGACAAATCAGTGAGCTTACAGGAAGAAAAATAAGAATAAATACAGGGTGTTTGAAATCAAAAACAGGAAAGATATTAGAGGAAGATGCTATAATGAAGAGGTGGAATGAGTATATAAGAGAATTATATGAAGGAGAAAGGGAAGAATTAACAGAAGACAGTAACTTAGAAGGTCCACCTATTCTGAAAGAAGAAGTCGCTGACGCTATGAAACGTATGAAGAAAGGAAAAACAGCTGGGCCAGATGAAATCACAATAGAAGAATTAGAAGTATTGGGAGAATTTGGAGTAGATATATTAACCAAAATGTTGAATGATATTTACAGTAGTGGATATTTACCCAGTGATATGCTGAAATCTGTATTTATAGCTATACCAAAAAGACCAGGAGCAACTGATTGTGAAGATTTTCGTACAATTAACCTTATAAACCATATCACTAAGCTTCTACTCAGAATCATAATGAGAAGAACCAAAAAGAAAATAAAAATGGAAATTAGTGAAGAACAGTATGGATTTGTGGAAGGAAAGGGCACAAACAATGCAATTTATACATTACGGACACTAATAGAAAGGTCAATAGAGAAACAGAGAGACATATATTTGTGCTTCATAGATTATACTAAGGCATTTGATAAAGTAAAACATGATGAACTGATTAAAATGTTGGAAGATATCAACACTGATGGAAAAGATTTAAGAATAATAAAGAATATTTACTTGAACCAAGTAGCAGCAATTAAAATGGGAAATAAAGAGGGTAGTTACGAACAGATAAAGCTAGGAGTACGACAAGGGTGTGTCTTGTCACCAGATCTTTTCTCCCTGTATAGCGAAGTAATAATGAGAGAGATCAAAGAGATGCCAGGAATACTAGTTGGAGGTTATAATATAAATAATATACGCTATGCAGATGACACAGTATTGGTGGCGGATAATTCAACAGACCTACAACAATTATTAGACGTTGTAGTAACAGAGAGTGCAAGGAAAGGACTCTCCTTGAATATCAAGAAAACAGTAACAATGGTAATATCAAAGAAACTGGTGACACCAAAATGTGACATAGAAATAGAAGGGAAAATCCTTAACCAAGTTGATAATTTTAGATACCTAGGGGCATTTATAACATCAGATGGAAGATGTACAACAGAGATTAGGAGCAGAATAGGGCAGGCAAAAGCCGCATTTCAGAAAATGAAGAGTATCTTATGCAATAAGTCACTATCACTGAATGTTAGAAAGAGAGTGCTGAAATGCTATGTAGAACCAGTTTTGCTGTATGGCAGTGAATCTTGGAATGTACTTGAACAAATTAAGAAGAAATTAGAAGCAACAGAGATGTGGTTCCTGAGACGAATGTTGCGAATTCCTTGGACTGCCAGAGTAACTAACGACGACTGCCTGAAACAGGCTAACGAAACTAGAACATTATATACAACAATAAGACAGAGACAAACATCTTTCTTCGGTCATGTAATGAGAAGAGAGGCATTGGAGAACATCGTAACAACTGGAAAGATCGAGGGGAAGAGAGGCAGAGGTAGACCAAGAGAAGTGATGCTGGATGGATTGAGACGGTGGCATGGAGGAATATCAGCAGCAGAGTTGATCCAGAAAACCAAAGACCGAGATCTATGGAGAGCCATGAACGCCTACGCCAGCCGGCACGGTACTTGATGATGATGATGAAAGTGAATGAGAATACTTAGTTAGAGTATGACAGATTCGGTGATACTATTAAACTTGTTTAAATAAAAAAAAAAAAATCATCATCATCATTTATTTATTTATTATTATTATTACTTATTATTATTAATACGTTTATTATTACTGCTACCATTATTATTAATTTTCCCATTATTATATTTGAATGTGCAATATGAAATATATTGTGGACGTGTACCTGTGTCGCTGTAACATATCAGTAACATATGTATGCGTCTGGGTGTGGATGCAGGTGTGTGTGTTGCATGTATATGCACGCGCATGTGTACGAGTGTGTGTTTGTGTGTGTGTGCGCGCGTTTACATGCACTATGCCTTAAATGTCATAATATAACTGTATATATGTATGTATTTGCTTTGTTCACACATGTGACACCTAACACTAACAAACGGCATCGCTCTGTAATATACACAAACAACAGAAACACACATTACGCCTTGTAAATATACATTGATTTGTATGAAATAAACGTTTAAAAAAAAAAAAACCCATCATCATCATCATCATCATCATCATCATCATCATCATCATCATCATCATCATCATCATCATCATCATCCATCATCATCATCATCATCAAGTAATGTGTAGGCAATTGCACATGCCATAAATGTAATATTATCGCATATGTGTATTAAAGGAAAACATGAATTTAAAAAAAAAAAATGTTTTACAGGCCAAATAATCTGACAATTATTATTATTTATTATTTATTATTTATTATTATTATTACTTATTATTATTAATACGTTTATTACTACTGCTACCATTATTATTAATTTTCCCATTATTATATTTGAATGTGCAACATGAAATATATTGTGGATGTGTACCTGTGTCGCTGGCAGTAACATATGTATGCGTCTGGGTGTGGATGCAGGTGTGTGTGTGTGTTGCATGTATTTGCACGCGCATGTGTACGAGTGTGTGTTTGTGTGTGTGTGTGTGCGCGTTTACATGCACTATGCCTTAAATGTCATAATATAACTGTATATATGTATGTATTTGCTTTGTTCACACATGTGACACCTAACACTAACAAACGGCAACGCTCTGTAATATACACAAACAAAAGAAACACACATTACGCCTTGTAAATATACATTGATTTGTATGAAATAAACGTTTAAAAAAAAAAAAAGAATTAACGGTCTTTGTGGATCACCCGGCCCCCGACCAGACCAGGCGCACTACTGTGGGGGGCAGCAAATGCGTCTGATCTTAGCCAAGGGACCGAGAATGATCATCCCGGCCTACGACCAGTCCAAATAGAAAAAAAAAACCTCACATAAGCATCACTTTAAATGTGGGCCCGGTGGACCACTGTGGGCAATAGCTCACAGTGGGACTAAGGGTCCACGCCAAAAACAGGGGAGGCGGGGAACCAGCTAGTCTGGGATGACCGCCAAACCCCCCCCCCCCCCCCCCCACCCCCCAAAAAAAATAAAAAAATTAACGGTCTTTGGGATATGTGATTTCACCATGGTGAACGTACCGAAACAGCGCCGCACCTTTTGCAAGGGCAAAAAGTGCAAAAAACACACAGTCCACAAAGTCACCCAGTACAAAGCAGGAAAAGCCTCACTCTATGCACAAGTGATGACTGTGAATCTACAACAATGGCCAGACTGCGAGAGCAGCAAATTAAAAGAGGGGTGGCCAAACAAGAACACTACGCAGGAAGCCAAAGAAGATTGATAAATCAACACAGAACTGGCGTCGTTGGCCGCTACACGCTGCGGGATTTGCTGAGGAGGGGATCCGAGCACTTATGGACTGAATGGTCCGATGTGCAACGAGGATGATCTGTCGACTAACTAACTAACTAACTAACAGGGTAAAAGACGTTACGACAGAAAACAGAGTGGTTATGGTGGTCAGTCTAAGCCTGTGTTTAGAAAGAAGGCTGAGACCACAAGGAAGATTGTACTGCGTATGGAATGCACAGAATGCAAATACAGAAAACAGCTGCCCATCAAGCGATGCAAGCACTTCGAGTTGGGAGGTGATAAGAAAAGAAAGGGCCAGATGATCATGTTCTAGGCTGCATAAGATCCAGTACCACCATTAAAAATAAAACGTGTCAGTTCTAAACAAAAAAAAAAACAAAAAACATTAAGGGTCTTTGGTCAAAGTGAGTACCGTCGGTGTTGCCATCTACCTTTGATGAAAAAGTCGCTTAAAAAAAGTCGCTTAAAAGTCGACAGGGTCGACTTCATCGCACCGGGTTTTATCCCATATGGCTCGGTCTCTTTCCGCAGCGCGGAAAGCGTCGCACTAAGCACGAACTCCGTAGCTTTTAGCGACGACCCACAAGAGTCTCCGAAACATTCAACTCGTAAACCGAAGGGTGCGGCCCGGAATCGAACCCACAACCTTCGGATCACAAGTCAAACGGCTTGACCACTTCGCCACAGAGACTCCCTAAAAAGTACCAAAATCGACCCAAAAAAGCACTAAAAAGCACCAAATTTTTTTAGGAAGCACTAAAAATAAATCACAAACTGTTTTTATTACATACTAGCTGACCCGGCCCGGCTTCGCCCAGTCCTTGGTGGGGAGCATCTCATTTAATTCATATAAGTAGTCATATAAGTTCCCGTTCCCGTTACCGACTGTCTGTCTGTCTGTGTGTCTGTCTGTCTGTCTGTCTGTCTGTCTGTCTGTCTGTCTGTCTGTCTGTCTGACCCGGCCCGGCTTCGCCCAGTCCTTGGTGGGGACCATCTCATTTAATTCATATAAGTAGTCATATAAGTTCCCGTTCCCGTTACCGACTGTCTGTCTGTCTGTCTGTCTGTCTGTCTGTCTGTCTGTCTGTCTGTCTGTCTGTCTGTCTGACCCGGCCCGGCATCGCCCAGCTCCTGGTGTGGAGCATCTCATTTAATTCATATAAGTAGTCATATAAGCTCACGTTCCCGTTCTCGACTATCTATCTGTCTGTCTGTCTGTCTATCTGTCTGTCTATCTGTCTGATCCGGCCCGGCTTCGCCCAGCCCCTGATGGGGAGCATCTCATTTAATTCATATGAGTAGTCATATAAGTTCCTGTTCCCGTCTGTCTGTCTGTCTGTCTGTCTGTCTGTCTGTCTGTCTGTCTGTCTGTCTGTCTGTCTGCCTGCCTGCCTGCCTGCCTGCCTGTCTGTCTGTCTAATCATTTATTGGTTGCAGTTAGAACACATTATTTACATGTATGGTCAGATTACGTGAAAAATCTTTATGACGATAACAGAGACGAACAATATATTGTTCAAAATAACAATGAAGGGCCAGCAATTTTGAAGATGAAGGTTCAGAATGCTCTTAATCATATGAAATCTGGCAAAACCCCCGGTCCAGACAGCGTCACAACAGAAATGATTAATGCTTTAGAAGAATATGGAATAGATAAAGTTACCAGTCTGCTTAATACAATATATGATACTGGAAATATACCTCATGAGTTATGTAATTCTGTATTTATTGCAATCCCAAAGAAATCAGGAGCCTTGGAATGTGATCAACATCGAACAATTAGTATAATGAGTCACATCACGAAGATTTTGCTAAGAATTATCATGCAAAGAGTTAGGAGGAAAATACAACCTGAAATAGGAGAAGAACAATGTGGGTTTGTAGTAGGCAAGGGTACAGTAAATGCTGTGTATATACTGAGAACCGTAATCGAACGTTCTATAGAAGTAAACAAAGATCTACACCTTTGCTTTATTGACTACACAAAGGCTTTTGATAAAGTGAGACATGTCAACATGATAAGGATGCTTGAAGATCTACAAATTGATGGGAAAGACCTTAGACTTGTAAAATACATATATTGGAAACAACAAGCTGCCATAAGAGTTGATAATGAAGTAAGCCAATATCAGCCTATTAAGAGAGGTGTGAGACAGGGATGTGTAATGTCTCCAGATCTGTTTTCCCTGTACAGTGAAAGTATTTTCAGAAATATTGAAAATATGGAAGGAATCAACATTGGGGGACGATGCATCAATAACATTAGATATGCAGATGATACAGTCTTGATTGCAGACAATGAACAGGACCTGCAAAATTTAGTAGATGCGGTTGTTACACACAGTGAACAACAAGGGTTAGAATTAAATTGTAAAAAGACACAGATTATGGTCGTCACTAGGAAGAACGAAATACCACAGTGTAATATACAAGTAAATGGGAATATTCTTCAACAAGTGAATAGGTACAATTATCTCGGAACAGTAATAACATCTGATGGGAGATGCCTTGAAGAGATTAGAACAAGAATCGCCATGGCAAAAGTAGCCTTTAGCAAGATGATAAACATACTGACCAATAAAAAGATGTCAATTGAAACGAGAAAAAGAGTGTTGAGATGCTACATAGAACCTGTACTTTTATATGGATGTGAAGCTTGGACAATGAGCAGCCAGGCTGAAAAACATCTGATGGCTGTAGAAATGTGGTTTCTGAGGAAAATGCAAAGAATACCATGGACAGCCAGAAAGACCAATGAAGAAGTCCTTCAAGAAACAAATGAAGATCGTAAACTGATCAGAGATATTAGACGTAGACAGTCACAATGTTTTGGGCATGTTATGTGAAGAAATGATTTGGAGAACTTGTTGACAACTGGTAAGATCGAGGGGAACAGACCAAGGGGAAGACCTAGAAACAAGTATCTGGATGGCTTGGCCTTGTGGCATGGTCGAGACAGAAACACGGAACTGATCCACGACTCTGTTGATCGAGTGAGATGGCAGAACATGACCGCCCACGCTTACCGGCATGGCACATGATGGATGGATGGAGTTAGAACAACCTTAGATAAACGAAGACCAACTTACAAAAAGCATTAGAAAGAGCACTTGAAAGATCTTTACATCTTCCCCAACAATTAACTTGGGTAAATGGAGCAGCGGCAGCAGCAGCAGAAGAAGAAGAAAAAGGAGGAGTAGGAGCTGGGAGGAGGAAGAGGGAGGTGGAGGGAGGAGGAGGAGAAAGAGAGAAGAGGAGGATGGAGGAGGGAGAGGGAGGAGGGGGAGGAGAAGAGGAAGAGGGTAGGAGGTGGAATATAACGCATATGCCTGTAGATGTAATAATGGCTGAAGTTGTTCCATGTCTTCTTAGAGTTGGCGACAGTGTAAAGAAATATAAAATCTTCAAACTTGATAGAGATAAGGTAACTATTATTTTTTCATTCTTTAAGCAAAAAAAGATGAGTTACAATGTTATGCATTATGCATTATTTTTATGAAAACTTTGAAAATGCCTTACAGATTGTATCATTATTTATTATAACTCATATGCCGGTACATAACTATGGACAAAGAGTTTATAAATCTTTGAAAACGATGCCACAATATGACTATAAGTTATACAGAAAAGTTATGCCCCTTGAAATAACTTTTACAGAGTTAAGTCCCCTGAGATATATGAAATTATAATGAAAAATGAAAAATGAAATAATATTGGGTAAGCAGCCGATTTCACACTAAAAAAAATATGACAGTGGGCTGCGCTGGAATGAAAGGAAGACGTGTAGAACATTTCATCTCAATCGCATGGGCCGTTCGCGAGCGCATAAAGGACATATGGACATACAGACAGACAGACAGACAGACAGACAGACAGACAGACAGACAGACAGACAGACAGACAGACAGACAGACAGACAGACAGACAGACAGACAGACAGACAGACAGACAGACAGAGATCGCAATTTATTTATAAGATGTAACAAGGTAGCACAGTATAATTTATTATTATCACTTCACAATGGAGTTTATTCCAGATCCGCCAAATCCCAATCAGAAAAAAAAGCACCAAACTGCAATACTATTTTTTGGGAAATCACTAAAACAAGCACTGGTGGTATTCATTCAAAATGTTATAAAGTTTATAATTTATTATTATCACTGAATATTAGAATGAAGTTTATTCCAGATCTGCCAAATCCCAGTCAAACAACTCCTCTTCAGTTTCTGTAGCTGTTTCCTGCTGTGTTTGCTCCTGCGATGATGAGAATGAGGAGGATGATTGAAAGAAACATGTATATGCCTCCTGTGATCCAATTTTTCGCTGAATATCCATAGGTAGTTTATAATCATGACAGCATTTGCCATATCTTTTCATTCCATATCTAATAGTCAAAACAGCTGTCAAACTCTTGATGCTAAGTCTATTCCGCAATTTTGATTTTATAACGCCCATCTGACTGAAAATACGCTCCACGTCCGCATTAGAATGAGGTAAAATGAGCACAGTTAAAGCTAAATCTGTAAGATCTTGGAAATGATTTTCACCGGTGGCATCCCTGTATGAGGCTATTTCTGCCCACAGTCCAAGTGTGTCAGAGGTCTGTGTATATGATTAAGTTTTCTCCACTGGAAATCGATGCGGGTGAGAGTAGCTGCGTCTTCTACAAACATTTTACATTTTTTTACATTTTTACTCTCAGGCTAAAATATCACTTCAGCAATCAACCTCATAGTGATAACTCTTTGGATCCTACCGACCATTTCTCTCACCTCTCCAAACGCAGGCCACTTGGGTTCCCAAACCAGGGGCATCTAAAGCCCTTGATTTATACATCGACAAAACACTTTACGACATCTAAAAACTAAAATTCAAACCACTACGACATTCCAACCTCACCGCGGATGAACAACGGGCACTTACACAGTTGAAACGTCGTGAGGACATAGTTATCAAGCCTGCCGATAAGGGAGGGGCGCTAGTGGTTTGGAGGAAAGACTTGTATATACAGGAAGCAACAAGCAACTTGGGGATGCAACTTTCTACAGACCAAGGACACAAGATGGGACAGTCAGCAACAACACCCAGGTCAAAAGCGTGACTAACGCCATCATCCAGCAGGGTCTTTTGCCCAGCTCTGCCACCTCGCTGATCATCTACGATAGCTGCTTGGGCAAACCCGCCTTTAATATGCTGCCAAAGACACATAAACCAGGTAACCCAGGCAGACCTATCGTCTCGGCCTGCTCTTGCCCTACAGAACGGATTTCAGAGTTCCTAGACAGCATGTTTCAGCCGTTGGTTGCCAGCCTCCCTTCATATATCAAAGACACCAACCACGCTATCTCCATCTTCGATTCCATCAGTTTCACAAACCCTTCTCAGTACCACATCTTCACTTTATATGTGACTTCACTCTACACAACCATTCATCACTCTGACGGCCTTAAAGCCTTGGAATTTTTCTTGGAGAAAAGGCTTAACCCCTCAATAGCCACCGGACCATTGCTGCGTCTGGCAGAGTTAGTCCTCAACCTCAACTCGTTTGAGTTCAATGGGGACTACTTCGACCAGATTAGCGGGATGGCCATGGGCACTAAGATGGGTCCTAGTTATGCCTGCCTCTTCATGGGCTATCTGGAGCACCAGGTATGGAGTCAATACACCGGTAGGCTCCCCGAGCTTTACAGGAGGTACATTGATGACTGCTTTGGTGTCTCGGACATGCCCTTGCCTGACCTCCAGAACTTCATTGCCTTTTTCTCCGACTTCCATCCCAGCATCAAACTTACCTCCACCATTTCTTCGTCAGCCGTTAACTTCTTAGACCTCACAGTCTCTTTAGGTTCCGCGGGTCTATGCACGACGGTTTATTATAAACCAACTGACTCGCACTCATTCCTTCTCTATACCTCCTCCCACCCTCCCTCGTGCAAACTTTCTATTCCTTTCTCCCAACTGTTACGTCTCCGACGGCTTTGCCAGGATAACAACGACTTCCATCAAAAAGCCCACGAAATGCTTGATTTCTTAGCACCTTCGTGGCTATCCTGAGAATGTTCTATCTACAGCTCTTCACCGCTGCCAGTCTATCAGTCGCACCGAGGCTCTCTCCTCCAGGCCGAAACCACGAAACAATAGACCTGTCCTCTCACTTACTTACCATCCCCACAATATTGCTGCCAAGAATATCCTCTTGAGACATCTATCCATTCTCCGGCGGACCCGACCACTCGTGATGTCTTCTCAGAGGCCCCTCTAGTGGCGTATAAGCGGGATCGTAACCTCAGGGTTGTGCTGGTCCATAGCAGTCTACCCCAACCTCACCAGTCTCTTCCTGGTACGGTGGATTGTCTTCGATCGCGTTGCAAGACATGCCCATACGTACTTCAAACCCAGAGTCTGACATTCCCTAAGACGATCTTCCACATCCGTGAGGGTTTCTCATGCATCAGTCGCAACGTCATCTATGCGATTATCTGCACACGTTGCGACATGAGATATGTCGGTGATACAGGCTCACGTCTTGGGGACAGATTTAGAAAACATCTTTCTGATATCCAGAAACCAGTATCCATGCATTTCAACAGTCCTGACCACCATGGCGTAGCCGACATACAGGTCACGGCCATCAAATCATGCGCATCCGACGAACGGGATCGGAAGACAATGGAACACCGTCTCATCTTCCAGTTGGGCACACTCTCCCCTCACAGCCTTAATGTACAACACAGCTTCATTTAACTCCCTACCCCATCCCCTCCCACACCCTAGCTTACAGTCCACCATCTAGGCACGCGCAGGTCCTTTATAGGACATCACAGTCAACTTTCTTGGCAGGTTTGCGTTCGGTGTTTTGCCGTCGTTTTCTGAACGACCGCGACTCATGCCCCTCTGTGTGGAACAACACAATGTAGTTTTCATCAGCTGTGTTTCGAGCGCTTAACGAGAATTGCTAATTGTCAACTGCGTCCGTGACATCTTTGCCGGTCTTAATTTTCACTTTTCCGCACACATGGGCGCTTCTCCACCCCACTCCCCTTCCGCATGACCGTTGACCCGTGTACCATACATCCGGTCTATTAATCCTCAGGAGCCCTACGCGTGTCAGTCTTTCCAAACAAGAACACAGAATCAGATAA
>JACEFZ010018970.1:22500-40176 GCA_014155875.1 Cepaea nemoralis | reverse complement strand
TATAAAAACTTTGAAAATGCCTTAAAGATTGTATCATGAATTATTATAACTCATATACCGGTAAATAACTATAGACAAAGAGTTTATAAATCTTTGAAAACGATGCAACAATACGACTATAAGGTATATAGCAATGTTATTAAAAGTTATGCCCCTTGAAATAACCTTTCTAGAGTTAAGTCCCCTCGCTATATATAAATTATAATGAAAAATGAAATATTAAATAATATTAATCAAGTAGCCGATTTTACACTAAAAATATGACAGCTGGCAGCGCGAGAATGAGAGGAAGACGTGTAGAAAATTTCATCTCAATCGGATGGACCGTTCGCGAACGCATAAAGGACATACACACATACATCCTTTTTTATATATAAGAAAACAAGAAGTGTCACACAATAAATCTTGATCTCAAGCCATTACCATAAATATTTGAGTACCACAGGGGTCTATACTTGGCCCTCTGTTATTTGCTATTTATATAAACGATCTTCCCTTATATCTGTCGTCGTCCTGAGATCTATTTGTAGACGACTGCACAGTATATACAAACGCTATTCATTGTAATGTGTTAAAAATCATCCATGCAACAGGAAATAAACAGTGTAGTTAACTGGAGTAATGCAAACCGCATACAAATTAACATTTCTAACACAAAATCTATGTTAATAGCAACCAGGCAAAGACTACACAATCTAAACTCGCAGAGAACTCTTTAGCTGCAAATTGGTAGCACGCCTGTAGAAAGTGTAACAGAGTACAAGGCACTGGGTCTTATCATTGATCAAAATCTAACCCTTAATTCCCATGGTTATGCTCTCGTTAAACACATAGCAAAAAAAAAAAAAAAAAAAAAGGTACATCATCATCATCATCATCATCATCATCATCATCATCATCATCATCATCATCATCATCATCATCATCATCATCTTCCCTTCTGCCGTCAAGCGTCGTAGGGAGGAATAATTTGCGCTCCAGCGCGTGGTGGGCGGCACTGAATAGTGTCATTCCGTGTGATTGTACAATGTCTTTGATGTCGTCAATCCATTTTCTTCTTGGTCTCTAGGTCTCGTCGCAGATGATCTTTGATGTAAGGCCAGTGATGGTAGTTGTTGGTGGTGCATTCTTAGTTAGTTAGTTACTTAGTCGACAGATCATCCTCATTGAACATCGAACCATTCAGTCCATAAGTGCTCGGATCCTCTCCTCAGCAAATCCCGCAGCGTGTGGCGGCTAACGACACCAGTTCTATGTTGGTTTATCAATCTTCTTTGGCTTCCTGCGTAGTGTTCTTGTTTGGCCACACCTCTTTTAATTTGCTCTTCTGGCAGTCTGACCATGGTTGTAGATTCAGTCATCACTTGGTTCTTGGAAAAGTCTTACTTCTCGTAGAGCATTCAGAATGTCAACCTGGTCCATGGCGCGTCAGCCCTCCACAGTAGCCGTACCTGCGAGCTTGTCAGGCCGCTCATTTCCTTGTACTTCCGCATGCCCTGGCACGAAGATAAAACTAATCTTTGCTAGAAGAGACCGCTCCAGAGACAGCAACCACTCTCTTCGGATCCACCCTATATCTATCCTCTTGAGCATGCTCATTGAGTCATTAAGGAAACATGCCCTAATGAATGTCTGTGTCTCGAGCCATGTTATTGCTTTACTTACTGCCATGACTTCCATAGTCAGGCTACATGTGGTCTCAAAAAAAGCACTAGAGTCCTCCTTCACAATTCTCCCTCCTAGCTGAGCCTAAAGGCCCATGAGCTTCTCACATGTCGGACGACCGACCAATATGTGTAGATGACAACATCACCGTCTAACGAATTCTCGAAAATCAACACTTGTACTTCCAACTCCACAGCAGCCGGATTTTCTTGTCTGCATTTTTTGTCTAGTTGGATGCAAAGAAAAGGACGTACAGAAATCTGTTGGCACTTGTACCCACTCCTCGCCAGGTTCTAAGTCCTCAAGTGCATATACCTGTTGGAGAATATCTTCGGCTTGACCCATCCACTGCCTTCCTCTTTTTAACCTGCTTCCCTTCACCTTCCTAATTTCACTATGCAGTGGATGCATTGTGTTTGCGTTAACTCTGAGGTAGGCACGTGCTCTGCAAATGTGTATTCTGTCTTCAATGGTTGGAAAATCAAGCAGGTCCTGCATACTGTATCTCTTGTACTCCAAGAATAATGCGCATAGCTTCGTTCTGTATCCTTTCCATCCTTTCTATCTGCTTACGGCTGAGAGTCAGGATCGACATCGCAAACTCAAAAACAAACACGACCAGCCCATCGTATAGAAGACATAGATGGCGCTGCTCACAGTTTGCTGCCGCCATCACCCGCATCGCAGCCAAACCCCGCTTAGCTTTTGTTATCACCTGGTCTATGTGCTCATTATAAGCAAGGCTTCGACCAAAACGTATCCCCAGGTAATTCATTGCCTGCGTTCTTTTCACAGACTCTGAACACAGATTTACCGTTGGTGTTGGAGTGTTGACAATATGGTATAAAAGAGAACCATGTCACTTTTGCCTTTGTTGGGCTGCCCATTGCCCCAGCTTCAACACACCAAGTACTTATGCGATTGAGTTCGGTTTGTAGTTCCACAGGAACCTGATCTCTGTCATTACCTTGACAATACATTAAAACATCGTTGGCATATGTCAGTGTCCTCCCCGGTCCTCTGATCTGCTCGCTGGTCATTCTCACAGTGTAGGCGTTGAACAGTACCGGGGATTATGGTGATCCCTGTGGTATGCCAGAATATATTGTTGTTGGTTCCGAAGTCCAACTGCCACATTTGAAAACTACTTTCCGTTGGATCGCTGCGGCGATCCAGCTAAGGAGGAAAGGAATTATCTTGAGTTCAAGAAGCTGAAGCATTAGAAAATCCAATGGTACTCTGTTTTACGCGTCCTCAAGATCAATCGCTGCAGCAACGGTTTCAATGCCTGAGTGGAAACATTATAGACGTCATGGGCAAAAACTGATGTATTGGTCCAGGTTTATCTTTTTAGACGGTACCCTCCCAGGTGCCTCTCTAGCTGGCTTGACATTTTCCTGGCAACTAACTTCTCCAGCAGCTTGCCTACTGTATTCTGCATGGTTATTACACGATATCCCTGAATTTGTGTGTGGTCTTGGCAGGCTTCGGCAAGGGAATCAGATAGCTTTGTAACCACTCCTCCTTTATGTTAGCGCTACCTATACTGTTAGTGTAAATGTCTGCTAGTTTCTCTAATTGCATTCTTACGACATGGTCAAACCACTTGATCTTCTGTCTTTTAATAAATGTGACACAAGGAGTGGTTCTATTGGTAAAGTTAATCGGCAGAACTTTTGACATATGCGTCATTCAAATATATGACCCAACAGGAGAAAGCAGTGAAGATATTGTAGAGGAATGTTATAATGACATGGAGATTGATTTGAAGAAATATACAAATTCAGAAATAAATATCATAACGGGAGACTTTAATGCTAAAGTAGAAAATCAAGGGGATGGATGCACAGTAGGTAAACATGGGTTGCGTGAACGAAATTTGAGAGGAGACAGACTTATAGAAGGTGCAAAAGAGCATGAAATGATTATCAGACACATCTGGTTTAAGCAACATCCAAGAAGATGATGGACAAGGAGAAGTCTTGACAGTAGGATTAGAAACCAGATTTATTACATCTGTCAGCAACTCACTTGCGACAGGCATACAAGGATTCCCTTCTTTTGCACTACACGAAAGTGACAACTCGTATTGTTTGCAAAAGGATACATTTTTATTCGGGGCTGATCATACAATAGCTCCACGAGCGGAATACCACAACGGTATTAAACATCACAGGATGTGATGACGATAAGATGGAATGAGGAGATGATATTAATATTATAACTACTGAAGCTAAGCTAAACTATTATAACTATTATACTGTCCTTAATAACTACAAAGTATCCCCAGCGGATACACGTCTGATTCCTCTGCCGTCCGGTCTCTGTCTGAGCCCGCTGAGCGCGTGGCGTGTTCAGCCACGAGCAATTAGCTCAGCGTGCGTTCGTTAGTTTACGTGCTGGGCACTGGGCTGTGCTGACCAGAATTACTTGGTCCTTCCTCGTGCAGTGGGTTTCCCAGTCTCTTGGGTAACCCCAGCTCATCTGCACTGGTTGCCCTCCTTGTTGACACAAGTGTGTCCCGTTATAGCTATTTATAGCGTTTGTGTCTCTTCTGTCTGGTTTCATATCCTGTTACGTCACTTGCCCTCTTCCTAAGCTCTATTTTAGCTCTCCTTAGCTTAGAGCTCTCTCCTAAGGCTTTGACAGGTTCTCCTTCCTCCCCTGTTGTGTTACAAACTTTTAAGGTTGTGGGGTTAACACAAGTAATCTTACAAAAATTGGCTGTCTAATTTTGTCAAAGACTTCGTGAGTTCTCTACTTCTCTTATGGGGATAGGACAAGATCTCTCCTTTTCTTCGTCACACTGTTGTATTACTTCACTTTGCTAATTGAGTAGCTCATCACACTAGTACAGTTGGCTATAAACTGTCATTATATTTCTGAGAATTGTGAGGTCCGGATCCAATGCCATTAGGCCTGTCCTCAGATTGTCCAAAATTAACAAGCCACAAATGAGTGTGTTATGCTAATTTATGTCTACAGTGCCGTTTTAAGATGCTCAAAATACGTTCCCTATGTTTCTCACTAAAGTATGGCGACTACACACTTATAACAAATGACAACACATTGATTACACATATTGACACAGACAAGTCACAACAAGTCGTTTTGTGCGGTGAAGAAATACCGCAATATCTCTCTCACTCTCCTAATTTAATCCATTCTCTCTCTATCATTCACAAATCTTTCGTTCTTCTCTCTCTATCATTCACACATCTTTCGTTCACCTTTCATTCAAAAGTGGTTTTAAAATATTGGGTCGTCATTAGAATATGGTTCAAGAAATAATGCATGGATGAACCAAAAATATGTACATTAAATGGTTGGCTGAATTTAAATGGGTATTCAAGCCCCATGACTGTGCTGTCTTTCTGCACTTGTCAATATATAAAAAATTATACATGATTGAAAAGGATTGTTCGCTACCAATCCTATGATAAAGACTGATCTAACTAATCTATTATGAGTTAGTGCACTGTTCTAAATTTATCTAAGGGAAATAATCTAACTAATTAATTCAATTTAAGAAAAATGGGTTATTTACCTTAAAGTGTTTTTACTACATGGGATGATATAAATTACCAAATGATCGGGTTAATTTGTAAGTGATGTTTTAATTAACTTATCTAACTAAATAAGTTTAAATGGTGATAAATTAAAGTAATATGATGTAGATGTTAACTTAAATAAGTTCTTAACTAACCATAGGTAAATTATAACTCTGAAATGTCCTAAATAAAGTTATATGGTAAATCTACATAAATAATTCTAATATTTCCACAAAATATGAAGTTATACGCGACTGTTTATAAAAACTTGTTATATACATATCACATATAATTGTTAACTAACTACACTAACTAATTACATCCTGGTGTGATGTTCGAGCCGTGTCCTCTGTAGAATGTCCTCGAAAACAAAGTTCAGGTAGACAAAGTCTGATTTACGCTCTCATCCTGGGTAATGTTCATACTAATGGTATGCTACTGGTTGGTGTAGGTTCAGGTCTCACATTTCGATCCACTCAAGGGTTGTATAAGTGGTAGTGGTGTAGACAATTCACAAATGCGTCTGTTCATTCCACTAATGCTGACACAGTTTATATTACATAGATGTAAGCGACTGGCGATGGTAACGCACTTTAGTGTTCACAATCACCACATAGGGCACTAAGCAATTACAGTGTCAATGTCTTAGGTGATGTAAGGTCGCTCTCTTCTCGTATTTCAGGTATTTCAATGTGAGAAGGTCTACTCAATGTGTCAGCTAGAGAGTTCAAACTTCCCTTCAAATGTTTAATAGTGAAGGCATAATTTTGCAAAATTAAGGACCACCTGTAGATCCTATTGTTGCGATGAACCCCTGTTTGCATGACAGTAAGAGGCGAATTATCGGTTTCGATAACAAACTCTGTACCCGCCAGGAATCGATGAAGTTTCCTGACTCAATATATCACGCTTAAAGCTTCCAATTCAGAGGCTGAGTATCTTCCTTCAGCAGGGCTGATCTTACGACTCACGTACATTATTGGGTGAAACTTGCCTTCATAAAATTGGCCTAGGAGCCCAGAAATGGAAATGGAACTTGCGTCTGTATGGAGGAAATACGTAAGATTGACATTAGGCAAACGCAAGATAGGTGGAACGCTAAATAAATGTTTCAATTTTGATAACGCACCGATTAACTTTGCATCCTGAACATTAAGTTTTACAGATGATTTTAATACATTAGAAAAAACACTGGTGATTTCACCCAAATTGGGTATAAATTTGTTGTAATAATTGACCAGACCAAGCAAGCTACGGACCTGTTTCTTGGTCGTAGGCATAGTTAGATTGAGAATCTTGGTCACAATTTTCTCATCAGTTCTTAGTTGGCCTCTGGTGATTGTATGGCATAGGAAATCAATTTCTTCCATTCCCAACTCCACTTTGGTGGGTTTCACTGTAAGACCAAATAATCGCAATCTATCGAAGACATGTCGCAGTTTCAGTAGGTCTGTTGTCCAGTCTGCTGTATGGATGCAAATGTCATCAATATAAGTAGATGTATTGGTCACTCCGTGCAGAAGATCCCTAGTGAGTCGGACAAAAGTGGCTGGTGCATTACGAAGACCGAAAGGAAGAAAGCGCCACTCATACAGGCCTAGAGGTGTTGAGAATGCTGTCAAAGGAATAGAGAATGATTGCATCGGGACCTGCCAATAACCTTTCGTGAGATCCAGTTTCGAGAAGAAACGAGATGTTGACATATCAAGGATTAGGTCGTCACATGATGGGATAGGCTCTGCATCGACCTTGGCCACGTTGTTTAAGCGCCGATAATCGTAGCAGAGACGAATAGTCGAGTCCTTTTTTCTGACTAGAACTATAGGAAAAGAGTATTCTGACTGTGATTTCTGAATTATTCCACTCGACTCAAGATGTAACAATTCCTTGTCGAGATTTTCCCTGTAACTTAATGGGATGGAATAAGGTCGACATTTGATGGGTGTGTTATCAGTCAGAATTATAGAGTGTTCTATTCTGTCTGTCTTACCTGGGATGTCAGAGAAAATGTCCTTGAACTCAGTTACTAAATCTATCAGTTGTTGTCGTTGCTCGTCTGTAAGTTTGGGTTCTATACGTATGCTATCGATTGTCCCTGTCGTGTCGACTGTCGGGACTGGTAATTCTATTCCGTCGTCATCCGTCTGATTAAGTACTGTTGTTGTACTAGCTGTGTGTACTGTTCCCTGGCTAGGTGTGTTTGCGAGTTCGTCATGATCTGTCGCCCTACCTAGTGTAGTTTTGTTGTGTACGTCTGTCGTCCGGTTGATTGGTGTAGGTGCACTCTGTTCGTCTGTCATCAGTTCTTGTCGTGAGAAATAAGGCTTCAGCATGTTGATATGAAATATCTTTTATTTTCCCTTTATCGATATTTCATAGTCGACATCTGATATCTTTCGTTCAACTTTGAATGGCCCTTGCCATGATGTTAGTAACAAATTACGTATATCTGGTAGTAAAAGTAGCACCTTTTGATTGGGTTCAAGGTGTAGGGTTTTGGTACCCTTGTTTGCATATTCGCCGTACATCTGGCCTTTTCTCTCCAAAGATGATTTGGCTATTAGACACGCCTTCATAATTTTATCGCGTGTCTCTGTTACCATCTCATACGGTGTTACCGCTGTTGGATTCTCTACTGAGCTGGTGATTAGCTGATGGTAGATTGTTAGGGGTCCACGCGGGTTCGCCTCATAAACTAACTCGAAAGGTGAGAAACCCGTACTTGAGTGCGGAATTTCTCGATGGGCAAGTAGCACTGCTGGTAGTAGAGTGTCCCAATCAGATGGGTTCTCTGCTGTTACTTTTGCCAGCATGTGTTTTAGATCCCCGTTAATCTTCTCTATAATCCCATTACTCGCAGGGTGATATGAGCTACAGAAATGCTGTTCTATTCCTAGCAATTTTGTTAGGGCTTGCATAGCAGCCGAAATAAATTGGGTTCCTCGGTCGCTCAAAATGGTTCGAGGAAAGCCAAATCGACAAAATAGATGTAAAAACACATTTGCCACATCTTTGGAGGTAATGTATTTTAGTGGTACCGCTTCGATCCACCTTGTACAGAGATCCACGAGGGTTAGTATAAAACGGTTTCCTTTGTTCGACACCTGATTCAGGGGTCCAGCAATATCTACCGCTACACTTTCGAATGGTCTAGAGGCTAAAATGGAACGCTGGACCTCGGCTGTTACATGCTTTCCCTTTCTTACTAAATGTTGACAAATAGTACATGATCGACAGAACAATTTAATGTCGTTACAAAATTTAGGCCAGTAGAAGTGTGCCAAAATTCTGGCTCTCGTTTTGTCATAGGCTAAATGTCCAGTAAACGGTGACTCATGTGTAATGTTTAGCACATTTTGACGGTGTTTTACAGGTAACACGGTCTGCTGAATTTCATGGTTATTTTTTGTATAATAACGCATGAGAATTCCGTTATTTACTTTAAAATACCAAGATGCATTTTTAGTAACTTTCGCTCGCTCACCTAACAATTTAAAATAAGGTGCGATAGTTTGATCGTTCCGTTGTGCCTCGATAAATTCTTGTCGAGTAGCACTGTTACTAGCACCGGTGGGTGTTAACAACTGTAACATTTCGTTTTGTAGGTCAGTGTAATGTGTTTGAGTATCTGACCTCGTTACAGCATTAGCCGTGTTTGTTTGTTTCCAGGCTAATATTTCTTCATCAGTACACTGTTTTAATGATGGTAAGCAACCCAAAATCAAATCAGTACAGGGATTTTGCAGGATCGCGCACGTAAAAGTGCCGGAAAGGAACGGGGTGTTTATGCGTACTTTTGCCAGCGGGTATTTCTCAATGTCTCCAGAGAAAGTGCGGCATTTGACAAACTCACCCGTATAATCATCTGGCTTAACTAGGTCTCTTTTGACCCCAAGTAGAGTGCTGCCGCTATCAAGTAAACATTGGCATGGTTGTTCGTTCACCAGTGCATCGTGGAACTTTAAATTGCCTCTGGAGGCTAAAGCTGCATTGGCATCTTCGTTGGAACATGGTACAAAATGTCGACATTTCAGTTTGCCGTCCGTATGAAACTGGTGACACGTGTCACACTTATTAAAGTCTAATATATCAGTAGCTGCACTCACACTCTCACTGGTTGGTAATATATTTTCAAGTTCAGAATCAACTACACTCTCATCGTCAGATGACGTATCGATGAGCAAAGCATTGCTCGCCTTCATTCTTTGCCTGCCCAAACACTTAGAACTATAATGGCCATAACTTGAAAAAAAGAAGTATTTAACAGCACGTTTGTAAGAGTTTCGTTTGTTTTCCTGCTTCTTCATCATCATTTCTAGATGAGCAGGATAAGAGGGACTCTTATCGCACATGGAGTACTGCGGATGGAACAATTTGCAGTATCCACAATGTGGTGGCTTCTGATACGGTTTATCTTTCTTCTGATACTCTTTTTGCTTGTAAGACCTGCTTGGTATGTTTTTAACAAAGGCAGTAATCTCAGTATCATGTATCGATGTTTTAAATATGTCCCTGTTTGAGGAAAAATAAGCAGAACCTCGTTTTTCGAGTTGTTCAATAGATTCAATGTCTGCTTGTTGAAGGAACTTAGCAAAGGGAGTAGGAACGGTGGATATGACTTTATCCATCACCATTAAGTCCTGTAATTTATCAAAATTCTTCCCTACTGTTGCCGCCTTAAGCCATTTATTGAATACTAGCTGACCCGGCCCGGCTTCGCCCAGGCCCTGGAGGGGAGCATCTAATTTAATTCATATACGTAGTCATATAAGCTCTCCGTCCGCATCTCATTTAATTCATATAAGTAGTCATATAAGCTCTCCCGTTCCCGACTATCTGTCTGTCTGTCTATCTGACCGGGCCCGGCTTCACCCAGTCCCTGGTGGGGAGCATCTAATTTAATTCATATACGTAGTCATATAAGCTCTCCCGTTCCCGACTATCTGTTTGTCTCTCTGTCCCGGCCCGGCTTCACCCAGTCCCTGGTGGGGAGCATCTAATTTAATTCATATACGTAGTCATATAAGCTCTCCCGTTCCCGACTGTCTGTCTGTCTATCTGTCTGTCTGACCCGGCCCGGCTTCACCCAGTCCCTGGTGGGGAGCATGTCATTTAATTCATATAAGTAGTCAAATAAGCTTCCGTTCCCGACTATCTGTCTATCTATCTGACCCGGCGTGGTTTCGCCCAGCTCCTGGCGCACAGTAACTTAAAAGAATGTCCTTCCACACACCATTCAATGAAAACTGTAGAAAAAGATGGGTTACAATGTTATGCATTATGCATTATTTTTATGAAAACTTTGAAAATTCCTTAAAGATTATATCATTATTTATTATAACTCATATGCCAGAAAATAACTATAGACAAAGAGTTTAACAATAGTGCAAGTAAGTCCAACAATATGACTATAAAGTATATAGAAATGTTGTTAAAAGTTATGCCCCTTGAAATAACTTTTCTAGAGTGAAGTCCCCCTGCTATATAGACATTATATAATGAAAATGGAAAAGTAAATGTTATTAAATAAGTCGAAGATTTTACATTAAGAAATTATTATAGTCGGTTGCACAGGAATGAAAGGAAGACGTGTAGAAAATTTCATCTCAATCGGATGTACCGTTATCGAACGCATCCAATACCCACAAACCCACAAACAAACATACACTCTGTTTTATAGATATAGATACTGTGAACGTTTGAAACATAATCTAAGAACGTTTCAGTTGGCTTTGGCTTTATCTGTGAGTACTGAATCTGATATCCAGGAGCATCGAGTAGAAAATGCTGCATAATCCTATCATGTATGTACTGATAGTTACTTCTTAGTTCAGTTGGTATTGATTCTATGACCTTTAATGGCTCCCCACTGAGGGTTCTCATGTATATCATTGCCCAATCTTGTAATGGTATTTTCTGAGTTCTAAGCTGGAATTCTACATTCTTCGTCCAAGCTGATATTGAATCGCCATGACTGAAGGGCTTGATGATCCCTTTATATTTGGAGAATTTATTTTGTTCTTCCTGACTTTTCAGATTGGTAGAGGCTATCTGGGTGTTAGAGTCAATCTCCATCTCTTTCATCTTCAACTTCGTTTGTGACTCCACCTCTATTTGTTTCTGTTTTGTAGCATCGTCCATCTCTATCTGCTTCTGTTTATTTCCAATTCCTTTTGTTTAGTGGTTTCTTCTATCTGCATCTGTTTTTGTTTCATTTCTAATTCTGTCTGTTTTGTGGCTTGGTCTAAATCTAACTGTTTTTGTTTCATTTCTAATTCTGTCTGTTTTGTGGCTTGGTCTAAATCTAATTGTTTTTGTTTGGTGGTTTCTTCTAACTCCTTCATCTCTTTCTGATGTTGTCTTTCCAATGCTCTTTGGTCTCTCTCTAGAGCAGCGTTTCTCTCTATCTCTTCTCTGTATCTTTCGTTTGCCCATTTCACTAGTTTTTCTCCAGTATATTCTAATTCTTTGCCAGCCTGGATGAAGTCATTTAATGATGACATTATAAGGCTTTATGTTATCTGACAATTGATAGCAATATATTTTCCAAATACAATTTCACAGTTGTTAGGTGTTAACTATTTACAAATTTTGCTGGAAAAAAAGGATGCGTCGTTAAGGATGCATATTGCTTGCTTGCATATCAAAATTAGTCAAAAATATACTCATCTAATCTTGCAGAAAAATACGGTCCTCGGGATGTTTCGCCGCTGTCTTTCGTACACACACCTGATCGACTTGCTGTTATAACTGATGTCTCTGTTTAATAAAACATCAAGATTTTAGCCACATGCATGTAATGTGCATTATATGTTTGTTAATTGACATATTATAGTTTCAACGGATGGTAAACTTCAAATGTGATATAAATGATAATGATTAATGTAAATGATGTGAATGCATGATAGTCTACATGAACGTCAATGAATGTCAATGTCGTCTTGTCTTCACTTTCTATCGTCTCTGACTGAACTGCGCTGTATGACGTTAGCTTAACCTCTAATCTCCTACTGTTGTGCGAAAAGAATTTGTTTTTGCACAAGTACAAACGTGAATGTGATAAATGTTGACATTATGATAGTATCAGACAAAATGGTTTACAAATGATGGTTAACTTTACAATCCGTACACAATCACCGTTTATATTTCATACATTTTCATTCAAATAATTTACATAGATAATATATCCATAATATTCTGTAGGATTTCCGAAAATGGTCAATTACATGAATTATATGCACAATAATATTATGAATTACTTTTCACAATAGTATGCTAATGATACTTGCAATCAAATCGCACTTTGCTATATTTATTAACTGGTACGTTCAATTAAATGGCAAAAATTTTAAGGTGGTTCAAGCCCCACGAGAAATAATAACGTGGTATTTTGGCTACTGGTAACGTGGTGTTGGTCCAATGGTAATTTGGTAATGAGCGGTGGTTCAAAAACAACTTCTGACACCAAATGGTATCCTACCAAATGGTAATGAGCGGTGGTTCAAGGAACTTCTGACACCAAATGGTATCCTGCCTGTCAGCAACTCACTTGCGACAGGCATACAAGGATTCCCTTCTTTTGCACTACACGAAAGTGACAACTCGTAATGTTTGCAAAAGGATACATTTTTATTCGGAGCTGATCATACAATAGCTCCACGAGCGGAATACCACAACGGTATTAAACATCATAGGATGTGATGACGATAAGATGGAATGAGGAGATGATATTAATATTATAACTACTGAAGCTAAGCTAAACTATTATAACTATTATACTGTCCTTAATAACTACAAAGTATCCCCAGCGGATACACTTCTGATTCCTCTGCCGTCCGGTCTCTGTCTGAGCCCGCTGAGCGTGGCGTGTTCAGCCACGAGCAATTAGCTCAGCGTGCGTTCGTTAGTTTACGTGCTGGGCACTGGGCTGTGCGACCAGAATTACTTGGTCCTTCCTCGTGCAGTGGGTTTCCCAGTCTCTTGGGTAACCCCAGCTCATCTGCACTGGTTGCCCTCCTTGTTGACACAAGTGTGTCCCGTTATAACTATTTATAGCGTTTGTGTCTCTTCTGTCTGGTCTCCTATCCTGTTACGTCACTTGCCCTCTTCCTAAGCTCTATTTTAGCTCTCCTTAGCTTAGAGCTCTCTCCTAAGTCTTTGACAACATCCTAAGTAGGAGAAGGTTTTGAAATGCGTTAACAGTCGCAAAAAGATTTCCAAATGTAGACTGTTACAGTGATCACAGATTGATTATAGGAAAATTAAAAGTAAAGTTAAAGATACACAACAGAAAACACTAAAGTTAATATGTGTACATTGAAAAATGACAAGGAAATACAAGGCAGTTTTAACACAGAAATAAAGAAGGGATTTGATATATTGTCTGATCTAGAAATCTTATTTCAAGATTTGATGACCAATGGGAAATGTTGAAGAATTCAATCAGTTTAACTGCAGAAACAACGATCCCCAAAATTAAAGAAAGTGGGTCATAAGAAATGGATGACTGATGAAATCTTACGAGTAATGGAAATAAGAAGACAACAAAATTATTCCTAACAAACATGAAGAGATTCACGGAAAAGTCAGAACATTATGTAAAGAGGCAAAAGAGGCATGGCTTGAGAAAAATTGCATGGAGATTGGAAAACAACACAACAGTAAATGTACCACATTAATGCACAAAAGAATTCAGGAACTTACTAACAAATGAAAACCTACATCAACAGACTGCATGAAAACAAAAAATGGAAAAATCATATTACAGAAGGATCAGATTTTAGATACATGGTCAGGGTACGGGAAATAATTCTAAAATGATTCACGCGAAGAACAGATGGATATTTCTCATAATATGCAAAGACCACCAATATTGAAGAAGGAAGATCAGCAAACTCCCAATCAAACGAAAACTGGCAAGACCCGGGTCCAGACAACATCACAACCGAAATGATTAAGGCCTTAGAAGAGTATGGTATTGACCATGTTACCAGATTGCTGAACATTATATATGATACTGGTGATATTCCCACTGACTTATGTAAATCACTGTTTATTGCAAGTCTGATAATAAAACGAACAGTCAGCATAATGAGTCATATCACAAAGATTTAACGAAGGATTATCATGTACAGCGTTAGGAGGAAAATAAAACCAGCAATATGAGAAGAACAGTGTGGGTTTGTAGAAGGCAAATGTACAGCAAATGTTGTGTATTTGCTGAGAAAAATAATAGATCTCTCAGTAGAAGGCAAACACGATCTTCATCTTTGCTACATTGATCGCATGCAAGCTTTAGATAGAGTAAGACATATTGACATCACGCAAACGCTGGCGGAACTCCAATTGGGTGGAAGAAATCTTAGAGTTATAAAGAACATCTACTGGAAAGAAACAGTTGCCATAACAATTAATAATGAAGTGGGTCAATTTCAGCCTATCAGGAGAGGTATGCGACAGGTTGTGTAATTAATGTCTCCATATCTTTTCTCCCTCTATAGTGAAAATATCATGAGCAAGGACATCATCAATAAAAGTCAGTAACCTTGCAGTTCTTGGTGCTTCAGTTCTTGTAATTTTGCTTATGTAAACAATGAATAGCACATATGAGAAAGCAGTTCATTGTGACAATCCCTGGAGTAACAATGCACTGCTTAGACGACCATGAACCTAGACGGAGAGCAGCACCAGGAGAGTGCTGCGTGGCTGCTGTCAAATTCACCACTCAGGGACTAACACCCTTCTCCATAACAGTATGCATTAAGACAGTGGTTCTCAACCGGTGGGGAATTCCCCCCCCCCCCCCCCCCCCCCCCCCCCCCCCCAGGGGGGAATTTCAGGGTTTCCAGGGGGGAAATGAAGACCATTTCAAGATCGTGTTAATATAAGAACCGATTACTTGACACAGTTTTTCCCTTCATACTTTACAGTTATGTATGTCTCGTCCTTCTAAAATTCATTTTATAAAGTAAGTAGACCCACAAATCATGTTTTATGTGGCTAGACTTGTTTTAGTATATGCTATTACATTTGCCTTCCACTTTTACGTATACTGTGTAGGGGTGAGGGGATTTTTAGATAGGAAATATGAAGGGGGGGGGGGGAGGGAATGACGTTCTAAAAATACGGTGAAGGGGGGAACGGACCAAATTTTTGATAGGAAGGGGGGGGGGGGGAATGGCGTTCTGAAAATATAGTGAAGGGGGGAATGGGCCAAAAAGGTTGAGAACCACTGCATTACGAGATCATATATGACTGCTCATGCGTCAAATAGATTCAGTGCTGCTGCTCTTGTTTACTGCCTAATATCATCATCATCATGTGCCATGTCGATAAGCGTTTACATTTGTTTAATTTGCTCCTTGGTATCCAATGAAGGAACTTAATAATTTTACTATTCTCAAATCCAAATTCACTTGCCTCTTAGTTCGCTTGCATCTGTCTTTTTTTCTGTTCATAAGCTGTGTATGATTCTGTCACACATAAAGAATGCTTAAAGTGTCTTGGTAGTTATTCTAGTCTCTCTCCATTTTTCTGATCTCTACAGCATTATTGGCTAAACAATCGGTTAAATATTCTGAGTAGACTACAATCCACGACAGTCCAGTATACAAATAAACTCCTACAGGATAGTACTATCACGTTCTCTCTCTCTCTCTCACTCACACACACACGCACGCACGCACGCACGCACACACACACACACACACACACGTACTGTAGAGTATAGACATGTTCACAGATATATACGTGCAGTAGACTATAGTCACATTCACATACATATACGTGCAATATAGTCACGTTCACACATATATACGTGCAGTAGAGTATAGTCACGTTCACACACACACACACACACACACATATATATATATATATATATATATATATATATATAATATATATATATATATATATATTATATATATATATATACCTGCAGTACAGTATAGTAACTCATCCCATCTCATCTCATCATGTTCCTCTTGTACCTTGCGGTGTCGAGGTGAAGTATAAACATCGTCAGAGTGCCCGATTATGGGCTTCATATATCGATATTCCCACGGACTCTGCTATCCCTCTTCCGCCGGGTTCTACCCATTAGCCGCGCAGAGGCTCTCACCTCTGCACCTAGACCAAAAAACCTTCGACCGGTACTTTCTCTTACCTACCATCCGCATAATTTCTCAGTCAATAATATCCTCTTTCGACATCTATCTATCCTTCAAGCTGACACTACTACCAGCGCGATATTTTCAGAGAAACCACTAGTGGCCTACAGACGTGACCGTAACCTCAGAGATGTACTCGTCCACAATAGAGTACAGGGATTTCCACCTCCACCCTCACAATTAGGAACTAAGGCTTGCCTGAGATCTCGGTGCAAGACCTGCCCATATGTGATCCACACTCCAGTAGTGCGATTCCCCAAAGGCAATTTACGCATCCACAGAAGAATTTTCCTGCACCAGTCGCAACATCATTTACGCCATAATATACAAAAGGTGTGATATGAAGTACATTGGGGAGACGGGCCTCATGCTAGCCGACAGATTCCGCCAACATCTGATGGACATCAACACCAACGAGCGCAAGCCTGTCTCCACCCACTTCAATAGCGCCAACCATCAAGGTGCTTCCGATGTCCAGGTCACTGTCATCCAGTCCTGCTCCTCTGGTCCGCAACATCGCAAGAATACAGAAAACCGGCTCATATTCACTATGGGGTGCCTAACACCACACGGCCTCAACACCCAACATAGCTTCATCTAATCGTAGTCATTTCCCCTCCCCACTCTGTTGCTTCCACACCCTCCTGATATCACCATTGTCCGGCCTCCAACTTATCCTCTACCCTGTCCCCTATGCCATGTGTGGCGTGTCGTAGGCTGTTTTCCAATCTCTCTCTCAATCTCTCTCTCTCTCATTCTCTCTCAACAATCGTGCTTCTCTGTGCCTACCTATGCCATGTGTGACGGGTCGTAGGCCCTTTTCCAGTCTTCTCTCTCTCTCTTTCTCTCTTTCTCGGTCTCAATCTTTCTCTCTCTCTCTCATTCTCTCTCAACAATCGGGCTCCTCTGTGCCTACCTATGCCATGTGTGGCGTGTCGTAGGCTCTCTTCCAATCTCTCTCTCTCCCCTCTCTCTCTTATTCTCTCTCTCAATCTCTCTCTCTCATTCAATCTCAACGATTGTGCTTCTCTGCGCCTACCTATGCCATGTGTGGTGTGTCGCCCCTATGCCATGTGTAGCGTGTCGTAGGCTCTTTTCCAATCTCTCTCTCTGTCTCTCTCTCAATCTCTCTCTCATTCTCCCTCGACAATCGTGCTTCTCTGTGCCTACCTATGCCATGGGTGGAGTGTCGTAGACTTTTTTCCAATCTCTCTCTCTCAATCTCTCTCTCTCTCTCTCTCTCTCTCTCTCTCTCTCTCAATCTCTCTCTCTCATTCTCCCTCAACAAT
>JACEFZ010018970.1:0-17500 GCA_014155875.1 Cepaea nemoralis | reverse complement strand
GCGTTTACCACAACGCAGTTCGCTGTAGAAAATTCGTTTAGGGAGCCTGTGATCTGGCATGCGAGTCAAGTGACCAGCCCAGCGAATCTGATTCTTCATCAGTAGAGTGTGGATACTGGGCATGGATGCTCTTTCTAGGACTTCAGTGTCTGGAATCTTGTCTTGCCATTTAATCTTCAGTAGCTTCCTTAGGCAGACTGTGTGGAAGTGGTTTAATTTCCTAGCGTGTCGCTGATAAACAGTCCAGGTTTCACAAGCATATAGCAGTGTGGATAATACAACTGCTTTGTAGACTTTTAGCTTTGTTTGCAGGCTTATTCCAGTTCTGTCCCATACATTCTTGTACAGTCTGCCAAAGGCTGCACTGGCCTTGGAGATTCTTGCATTCACTTCGTCATCGATTGTGGCAGCTTGTGACACGGTGCTGCCAAGATAGGTGAATTTGTCCACAACACTTAGTCTATGATCATTCACTTTGATATTCGGCACAGTGTGATTATTCCCTGGAGCTGGCTGGTACATAACTACAGTCTTCTGCAAGTTGATATTGAGCCCAAAGTTGGCACAGGCATGTGAGAAAGCTGAAACATTATGTTGCATGTCCGCCTCTGAGTTGGCGTATAGAGCGCAATCATCAGCAAACAGGAGCTCTCTGACGGTGCCGCTGTTAATTTTGGTTTTAGCTTTCAGCCTTCTGAGATTGAATAACTTTCCATCCATACGGTAGTTGATGTCTATTCCAATGTCGTCGTTCTCGAAGGCATTCATCAACATGGCTGAAAACATGAGGCTGAACAGTGTTGGTGCCAGGACACATCCTTGCTTCACTCCATTGGTGACAGGAAAGGGTTCAGACAGTTCACCATTTTCCTGTACTCTTGCCTGCATGCCGTCATGAAATAGCACTATTTGGACAAACTTTCGTGGACAGCCATATTTTGCCATGATCTTCCACAGTCCTTCTCTGCTGACTGTATCAAAAGCCTTGGTAAGGTCAATGAAAGTGGAGAACATTTCGCAGTTCTGTTCCTGACATTTCTCTTGCAGCTGCCTTGCAGCGAAAATCATGTCAACAGTTCCACGTTCTTTTCTGAAGCCACATTGACTCTCAGGAAGAAGACCTTGATCGAGATGGGCTGTGAGGCGATTGAGAAGAATTCTGGCGAGTATCTTCCCTGCAATAGAAAGCAAGGAGATGCCTCGGTGGTTGTCACAGGATTGGCGGTTTCCTTTACGTTTGTAAAGGTGGACTATTGACGCGTCCTTAAAATCTTGTGGCATGGTCTCATTCATCCATATGTTTGTGAAGACTTGGTGAAGCTGCTCTGTTAGGACCGGCCCACCTGCCTTGTATATCTCTGCTGGGATGGAGTCAGGACCAGGTGCCTTGCCGCTGGAGAGTTGCTGGATGGCTTTGTTTATTTCCACTATGGTTGGCAGGTCATCAAGTGTCTCATTGGTGGGAACTTGAGGAAGGCAGTTGATGGTTTCATCATCGAAGAAGGAAGTTGCGTTTAAGATTTTGCTGAAATGCTCTGCCCAGCGTTGGAGGATTTCTTTCTTATCGGTGAACAATGTTCCCCCGTCTGCACTGAGGAGGGGAACTATGCCTGGTGATGAAGGACCATAGACCGCTTTCAGTGAGTCGTAGAAGTTTTTCATATCATGTCTGTCAGCAAAGGCCTGAATTTCATCAGCTTTGCTGCTCAGCCAGGAGTCCCGCATGTGCCGAAGTTTCTGCTGCACTACTCTCTGAATGTTCTTGAAAGCATCTTTTTTTGATGTTGACTTTGGGTCATTCAAATGTGCCTTGAGGAGAAGATGTTTCTCGGCCAGCAATTGGTTGATGTCTTCGGAATTTTCATCAAACCAGTCTTTATGCTTTCGGGGGGCTGGCCCCAGGATTTCCATAGCAGTATTGTAAATGGTGTCCTTTAGGGCTCTCCATTCTGTTTCTATATCCTGTTTAGCTTTAGCATTGGGCTTGAGGCGGTCTTCCAGCATATTTTCAAATGACTGCTGCATTTTCTTGCTGTTTAGGCGGGTGACATTTAGCTTTGTTTGCATTTTCGCCCCTTGAGGACGCCGTGGTGGCCTGATGTGGATGTTCATTTTCGAGACAATGAGACGATGGTCTGTCCAACATTCGGCACCACACATGGATTTTGTCACTCGAACGTCTTGTCTGTCATTCCTCCTGACGATGACATAGTCAATGAGGTGCCAGTGTTTCGAGCGAGGGTGCATCCACGATGTCCTATTTCTCATGGGGAGACGGAAAATTGTGTTCGTAATCAGGAGATCATGTTCGGCACATGTCTGAAGGAGGCGGAGTCCATTGCTGTTACAATTTCCGACTCCATGCTTTCCAATAATGCCACTCCAAGAGGTGGTGTCCGTGCCTACTCTGGCATTGAAATCCCCAAGGAGTATAAGTTTGTCTCCTTTGGGAACAGATGTTAATACATTGTGCAGGTCCTCATACATATATACATATATGTATACATATACATATATAAGTATACATATATAAGTATATTTAACAATACAATTTCGTACAGTACACATATATACATAAATTCATACACACATACATACATAATACATACAAACGCACGCACGCACGCACTCAGGCACGCACGCACATACACATACATACATACATACATACATACATGCACGCACGCACGCACGCACGCACGCACGCACGCACGCACGCACGCACGCACAGACAGACAGACAGACACACACACACTATCTGTGGGCTGTGATATTCACGTGGAATGCTTTTGCATGTCTACTTTTGTTTGTACAGTGACCTGCATGTTCGGAACAATGGCTACTGGCTGTTGCTGAATTGACAGATTTGCCTTTTCGGTTCACAGTGCATTTTTCAGGCACTGGAGCTACGTACTTCGTGCTTAGTACGACGCTTTCGGCGGGTCGCCCTGCGGATAGAGACAGAGCCATGTGAGAAAACCCGGGTCAATGAAGTCTTTCTGGTGACTGCCATTTCCATCGACGATGAACTGTGGTTTCCGTGGAGGGCTTTTGTGTTGGCGTTCTGGCGGCGGCATTATGCACAGTGTACCTTTGCGGGCTGTTGGATTGCCGAGACTCCTGTCTGTTCCACTTTTCACATTGGACAGTAGGGAGCATTTTGTGTGATATTTACTGGCACAGCAAAGGAGGATAATGGGAACGACCCGCTGCCGTGAAGTTGGAACCTCGACTAACTAACTAACACACACATACACACATACATACTCTCACATTGTTCCTCTTGTACCTTGCGGTGTGGAGGTGAAGTATAAACAACCGGAGAGTGCCCGTTTATGGGCCTCATATATCGAAATTCCCATGAACTCTGCTCTTCTCTCTGTCTATCGTTTATGTGGTCGGCCTCTTTCTCTGCTCCCATCTGGTCTGTACATCATTGCTAGTTGTGGTGCACTGTTAGTTGGTAGCCTAAGTACATGTCCAAACCCTTTGACTTGGTGCCTTCTAATAAAATCTAGCGCTGCTATAACCCCCACTTTAGTCTTGAATTTTTCATTTCTGATTTTCTCTCTTCTTGATACATTCTCAGGAATCTCATTTCTATTAAGATTTTTCTTGTCTCTTTTTCTGTCATTGTCAAGGTTTGGCATTTGCAGCATTGAGTTGGTAGGAAGATTGTGTTGTAAAGTGCTTTCTTAGTAACTATTGATACGTGTTTATTCTATGGTATTGGTGCCATTTGTCCAATGAATTGGTTTGCCTTATTGCATCTATTTTCGGTGACATTATCCTTTCTAAGTACGTGAAGCTCATTACTTGTTTCAGGAAGTGTATATGAATCTTTGTTGTTCTTTCTTCTTTGGTTATAGTCATTACCTTTGTTTAACTGGTGCTGATTTTCATGTTATGTTTCTAACACACTTCGTCTCGACTATTCACGTAGTCTTGTAATTCTGCTTCTGGTTTTGCTATTAGTGCTTGGTCGTCCGCAAATAGGAGTTTTTTAATGGTGTAGTTTGTCATTGGTTCTTTTTCTGTGTTATATTCTTCGTGCAGTGTTCTTGCGGTCTCTTTTTGGCTGGTTTCTGTACATATGCAGTTTATATAGATTATGAACAAGAGAGGTGACAGGACACAACCTTGTCGTACTCCGGATCTTAGGGTGAAAGGTTCTGAGTTTACTCCATTTGTTCACAACCTGGGTTCGATCCCTCGGTAAGGTGTGGGATTTTTTTCTGTCGGGGGCAATAAGAAAATCCTAACCTGCACAGTTCGCGGCACTAGCCAGGCGGCCTTAATTCCCCAGGCTCAAAGACCACTCTGCCATACACCACAAGGTACTATATTGGCAGTAAATGACAGTTTAAATGACAGTTCTCACTACGCATTCATTACTGTTGTATAAAATAAAAAGTTTGTTGCATATCCTTTCCAGTACGTTGGAATCAACACTAGCATTTTTTGCTTTAGTGATCTCTTCTTAGGATTAAAGATTACGTTCAATAGTTTTCCATTGCTTTCTGAACGACCGGCACCTATACCATTTCGTAAAACACTAACGCAGTGCGGTCTGCTGCCAAATCGCGAGCAGCTGTGTTTCAAACTTGGGTATACGGGATCACGAACCGCGTCCGTAACACCTACGCCACGGAGCTGGCACTGTTGTATAAGCTTGTACATAAGTTTGTAATGTGTGTACTCACTCCATATCGTTTATGGATTTCCCACAGCTTGCTTCTAACTACTCTATCAAATGCTTTTCTTGGTCAACAAAAGCTAAGTAGAGTGTTTCATTACATTCGATTGATTTTTCTATAAGTTGTCTAAGGGCAAAAATGGCACCTGTGCATCCTTTGTTTTTCCTACATCCAAGTTGTGTTTCGCTTAGCTGGGGTTTTGCTGTAGTTCGTAATTTTTTCTCAAACATTTTGTAAAATATTGTCTCAGTGGGACACAAAAGAGATATTCCTCTGTATTGTGTGCAGTCTCGTTTACTGCCTTTGTTTTTCCAAATTGGAATAAATATGGCTTTTCCCCAGTCACGTGGTGTCTTTTGTTCTACCCAAATATTTTTAAATAGTCTATGTAGCCAAGCTGTTCCTACTTCTCTTACTGCTTTAATTAGTTCAATTGGTATTTCTTCCGATTATACTGCTTAGTTTTTCTACGAGTAGTAGAACATATATGGTGTTTGTCCATCAAGAATGATTATCACTATTCATTTCATCCAGTGGGGTTGAAATTTTGGTTCCGTGAGTTCTAAGATGTCTGGTAATACATATTTTGGTTCGAAATGTTCTTTGACAATGTGGGCAAAAGATGCTTGACGTTCCAGGAGGAAGATATCCTGTGGTGGTCCCCCCCCCCCCCCCCCAAGCCTGTTTTAACAGCTCTTGCAGTCCTGTCTGCTTCACAAGTGACTGTAACCTTGCGTAATGATGAACGCCACGAATATCGGTCTTTGGTAGCAGTCTCCCAAGTGTCGTGACGAATTCCAAAAACTTTTAGTGAGATCTTCAGAGTGTCTTTCAAGCGTTTCCTCTGGTCGCCTTGGGAGCGTTTACCACAGCGCAGCTCACAGTAAAAAATTCGTTTATGGAGCTTGTGATCTGGTATGCGAGTAAAGTGACAGCCCCGCGAATCTGATTCTTCATTAGCAGAGTGTGAATACTGGGCAAGGGTGCTCTTTCTACGACTTCAGTGTCTGAGATCTTGTCTTGCCATTTAATCTTCAATAGCTTCCTAAGGCAGACTGTGTGGAAGTGGTTTAATTTCCTAGCACATCGCTGACAAACAGTCCATGTTTCACAAGCATATAGAAGTGTGGATAATACGAGTGCTTTGTAGACTTTCAGCTTTGTTTGCAGGCTTATTCCAATTCTGTCCCATACATTCTTGTACAGTCTGCCAAAGGCCGCGCTGGCCTTGGAGATTCTTGCATTCACTTTAACATCAATTGTATGCAGCTTGTGACACAGTGCTACCAAGATAGGTGAATTTGTCCACAACACTTAGTCTATGACCATTCACTATGGTATTCGGCTCAGTGTGATTAATCCATGGAGCTGGCTGGTACATAACTACAGTCTACTCCAAGTTGATATTGAGCCCAAAGTTGGAACAGGAATATCTTCTTCTTCTTTTCGTTCATCCGGAGTGTTTTTTCAGATGTGATTGCGATGTGTCTGTTATGCGCCCTTGGGCCGAAACCCGTAGGCCAACACGTCGACTTTAGCGTGCTTTTTTGACCAGGTAGCATTCCTGGGAGACTCTCACTTTTGTGGTGCCATCTACAACCATGCTGGCCAAGTCGAAGACAACGGTCATCCCTCAAAGGAAGGCAGGGACAGTCCATAGCATTTTCCGCCATCCAAGGTTGCTTCCATAGTTGCAGGGCCGACACATGGATCTGGGCTCACCGAGGGAAATCGTCACGTCCTGCTCATGGCTGCTTTAAATCCTCACTTCAATATATTGGTCATTTCGTTTGCCCCGGGCCATTCCCGCACAAACCAGACAGGTTTGCAGACGGTATCCACTCAGCGAGTTTTCGGACATGTGCTTGTCGTTGTGCCCGTCAGAGCTGTTCCAGGCACGACAGACATTCGGAAAACTACCTAGTCAGAGCTGTTCCGAACAAGAGCGGCATTCGGAACCTAGGTAGTCAGAGCTGTTCCTAGCACGAGAGACATTCGGACGAGACATTTCACTCGGACGTAATTGCGTAGTGTCAATTTTTAGTTTGCCACCCGTAGGACGACACTTCCGGCTTCCGGCGGCCATTTTTTAATGAGGTTAGCCTTCCTCAGGAACAGGAATATGAGAAAGCTGAAACATTGTGTTGCATGTCTGCCTCTGAGTTGGCATATAGAGCCCAATCGTCAGCAAACAGGAGCTCTCTGACGGTGTCGCTGTTAGTTTTGGTTTTAGTTTTCAGCCTTCTGAGATTGAACAACTTTCCATCCATGTGGTAGTTGATGTCTATTCTAATGTCGTTGTTTTCGAAGTCATTTGTCAGCACAGCTGAAAACATGAGGCTGAACAGTGTTGGTGCCACGACACAGCCTTGTTTTACTCCATTGGTGACAGAAAAGGGCTCAGACAAATCGCCATTTTCCTGGACGCTTGTCTGCATACCATCATGAAATAACCGCACTATTTGGACAAACTTTCTTGGACAGCCAAATTTCACCATAATATTCCACAGTCCCTCTCTGCTGACTGTATCAAAAGCCTTGGTAAGATTCGATAAAAGTGGAGAACATTTCGGAGTTCTGTTCCTGACATTTCTATTGCAACTGCCTTGCAGCGAAAATCATGTCAACCATTCCTTGTTCTTTTCTAAGGCCACATTGACTCTCAGGAAGAATACTTTGGTCGAGGTGGGCAGTGATGCGATTGAGATGAATTCTAGCAAGTATCTTCCCTGCAATTGAGAGCAAGGAGATGCCTCGGTGGTTGTCACAGAATTGGCGGTTTCCTTTACGTTTGTTTAGGCGGATTATCGACGCGTCCTTGAAATCTTGTGGCATTGTCTCGTTCACTCATATGTTTGTAAAGACTTGGTGAAGCTACTCCTTCAGAACTGGCCCAGCTGCTTTGTAGATATCTGCCGGGAATGAATCAAGACCAGAGACCTTACCGCTGAAAAGTTGATGGATATTTTGTTAATTTCCACTATGGTTGATAACTCATCAAGAGTATGATTAGTGGGGACTTGGGAAAGGCAGTTGATAGTTTCGTCATCGATGGAGGGAGGTTGCATTTAAGATGTTGCTAAAATGCTCTACCCAGCGTTGGGGGATTTCTTTCTTGGCAGTGACTAATATTCCCCTATCTGCACTAAAGAGGGGAACTATGTCTGATAAGGCCATAGACCACTTTTAGTATGTCATAGAAGTTGTCGAGACAGGAACACAGAGCTGATCCACGACTCTGGTGATCGAGTGAGATGGCAGAACATGAATGCCCACGCTTACCGGCATGGCACATGATGGGTGGATGGAGAAGTTGTTTATATCATGCCTGTCAGAAAAGCCTTGCATCTCATCAGCTTTATTGCTCAGCCTGGAGTTTCGCATGTGCCAAAGTTTCTGCTGCATGACTCCCCGGATGCTATTGAAGGCATCTTTTTTTTTTTTATGCTGACGTCGGGTCGTTCAAATATGCCTTGTGGAGAAGGTATTTCTCCGTCGGCAATTGGTTAATGTCTTTGGAATTTTCATCGAACCAGTCTTTGCGCTTTCGGGGGTGGGGAGGGGGGGGGGGGGGGGTGACCCAGGATTTCCATAGCAGTGTTGTAGATTGTGTTCTTTAGGGCTATCCACTCTGTTTCCTCGTCTTGTTTAGCTACAATAAGAATACAATTGGGTGGAACTGCGGCAAAGCTGTGAAATTGTAAACAAAAAAATTAAAGCAATGAAGAGAAAATGAGAATTGGAAAAATTTTCATACTTACCTCACAGCTCCCATCCCTGAGTAACGACTCATTACTCACGGATCTCACGGTTACTCACGGATCTCACGGTTACTCACGGTTACTCACGGATCTCACGGTTACTCACGAGCTGTGAGGTAAGTATGAAAATTTTTTTTTCAATTCTCATTTTCTCTTCATTGCTTTCATTTTTTCATCCTTCTGTTCTTATCGTCCTGTCGTCACCTTTTGATGTAGTCACAGGAGATCTCCTTCATTATATGTTGTGTTTGTGAATGTGTTAGATTGCTGATGAAGGCTAATCGCCGCAACGTCCTGTATGTGTCGTAAATCTGTTATGTAAAGCTGCATTACTTTGTGTCATTTTATATTGTTTAGCTACAGCAATGGGCTTGAGGCGACCCTCCAGCATATTCACAAACGATAGCTGCACCTTTTTTTTTTTTTTTACAATTGAGGCGAATGACATTTAGTTTGTTTTGCACTTATTACCATTGAGGACGCCGGGTGGTTTGATGTGCATGTTTATTTTTCAGACAATAAGACGATGGTCTGTCCAACATTCGGCACCACGCATGGATTTTGTCACCCGAACGTCTTGTCTGTCACTCCTCCTGACGATAACATGGTCAATGAGGTGCCAATGTTTCAAGCAACGGTGCACTTACGATGTCCTGTTTCTCATGGGAAGACGGATATTTGTGTCTGTAATCAAGAGATCGTGTTCGGCACAGGTCTGAAGGAGGAAGAGTCCATTGTTGTTACAATTTTCTACTTCGTGCTTTCCAACAATGGCACTCCAAGACATTGAAGTCCCGAAGGAGTATAAGTTTGTCTCCTTTGGGAACAGATGTTAATACATTGTGCAGGTCCTCATAGAACTTGTTCGTGACGTTATCTTCATTGGTCATGGTTGGTGCGTAGACACTCAAGATGGTTGCATGCTTCCTTCCGTTTAGCAGGGATAACTTAATGGTCATAAGCCTTTCATTTATAGCCTTCGGTAATACAGCTAGTTTGCCAACCAGGGCCGACCTAATGGCAAATCCCACACCAGACTGGCAAGAAGTAGACAACGATACAAGTGGGACGACAACTTCATAAGATGGGCCTACAGCTCTCAGTAAGAGTGACCAACATGGGCGAGAGACTGAGAGTTTTGGAGATTCTTTGTACTCAATTTTCATTATGGGAACCGCACCTGATTAATTGATTGATTGATTGATTGATTGATCGACTGATTGAAGCAGATACTATGCGGACAAAACATTGCAGCGAATCGTTTTCAAAAAGCCACCTAATGTAATGCATGATGTTTGACTTCCCATGTGCTTGTCTCTCTATCTTCTTAAATATACGTACGGATAGGCACACGCAATCAGATACACCCACACATTAAAACAACAACACACACACACACAAACGCGCGCAAACACACACACACACACACACACACACACACACACACATATATATATATATATATATATGTCTGTGTGTGTGTGCGTGTGTGTGTGTTTGTGTGCGCGCGCGCTGGGTTGCCCGTGTTGTATTGTGTGGGAACTCAACTCATGTCCACATCTACATATATCAACCTTCTCCCCGTGCACGTGAACCCATCGATCCGTATTAAGGCAAGCTGCTTGTCCACACAGGCACACAAACAGACACACACACATACACACGTTAGCACAGCTAGTTCCGGTTGTGTACTCATCCACAACAATGTTCACTACAAACTCAAGCGTGTTCATCTTGCATCCTGTGTCAACATTCATTACTGATGCTCCTATTTATATGTTCTCTCTCTCTCTCTCTCTCTCTCTCTCTCTCTCTCTCTCTCTCTCCTCTCTCTCTCTCTCTCACACACACACACGCACACATACACACACACTTTCTCTCGTCCGCGGTCCCTCCCTCGCCACTGCCCGCGACTCCAAACATTTCTACCGTTTCCATGACAACCAATGTTAACGGTGCCCCATGGAGGCTCGCAGTGGCGCTAGTGTGGCTGGAGTCTGGCGGGCGCAAGCGCCTCCGCCAACTGACTGGAGATTCCATCGGCCTTGTGTCCGTGTGACAAGGTCGCTCCTCCAAGAGCTCTATCACGTGCCACGTCTGATATGTCAGTTTCAGGTGTGCATGGCATCTAGCATTTCCACGACTATCAGACGCAACATGGATCTAACCTAGACACAACAACCACCGTCCTGGATCTGTCCTCTAACTGATCTGTGGTACCATGCTGTCGCTAGGCCAGTGTCCGGCCTGATTTCACTTGAGAATACTTATTCTCGGACATATGTCTGGATTACGTCACTTGGTGTAGTCATTTCTTCCCTAGTGCCTGGATTACGTCGCTCGGGGGCGGGAATCATTTACTCACCTTCGTGTGGATTACTCACTCGGGAGGCGCTCCACAGTCTGAATGTTGATTATGTCCGACAAATATCGGTAAGTAGTCTCAACACATGGCTGCTGTCTTGTTGACAACACTCAACCACTTCGTGAATACACTCGATCGCGAGCGCGCTCGCACACACACACACACACACACACACACACACACACACACACACACACACACACACACACACACACACACACACACACACCTCACACATATTTTCACGACCAAGCTCAGAATTGTTGTCGGGACAAGGTGTCCAGCAAATATGGCAGGACACAACTGCGTAATTGGTCACTCTTTATGTATGTGCACAATTCCAAGATGGCGATGCAGACATTGTACCACATTTCTGATTAATGCATGCACACACATTCACTCACACATCAAACACATTCACACATGTCCAAACAAGCGCACAGAAACCAAGCTTCAATTGTGAAGCTGATGAGGCATCATCTCCGCAATGTTTACACTGAACTGTTTACTAGCCGCTGTCATGGCAATACGGAAGTACCAGCTTGTAGTCTATTTCTTCTGCTGCAATTTCAACCGCGGGCATACCGTTTTGGAACTTTGTAAATGACGCATTGTGCTAACGGGATGGACAATGATGCACATGTATTAATGTGCGTGCGTGCACGCGGATGCTCGTGTGTATTTATCTCACAAGCTACTGGCTAAATTGTGTGTGTATATGTGTGTATGCGCGCCCGCGCGCGTGTGTGTGTGTGCCTCATACAATACGTGCTAGCTACGTTGCTACCATGTGTGCATATGTTGTGTGCCTCATACAATACTTGCTAGTTACGTTGCTACCATGTGTGTGTGTGTGTGTGTGTGTGTGTGTGTCACACAATACTTGCTAGCTACGTTGCTACCATGTGTGCATATGTTGTGTGCCTCATACAATACGTGCTAGCTACGTTGCTACCATGTGTGCATATGTTGTGTGCCTCATACAATACTTGCTAGTTACGTTGCTACCATGTGTGTGTGTGTCTCACACAATACTTGCTAGCTACGTTGCTACCATGTGTGTATATGTTGTGTGTCTCACAGAATACTGCTAGCTACGTCGCTACTTGTTGTGTGTGTGTGTGGTGTGTGTTTGTGTGATGACCAAACTACTTCGCTAGCTACGCTGCTACTATGGGTGGTTCTTGTTCTCACCAAAATACCATGCTAGCTACGTTGCTACTATGTGTGTGTGTGTCTCACAAAATACTTGATAGCTACGTTGCTACCATGTGTGTCGGTATCACAATATTTACCTGCCATGTTGATATCGTGTGTGTGTGTGTGTGTGTGTGTGTGTGTGTGTGTGTGTGTGCGTCACACAATACTTACTAGCTACGTTGCTACCATGTGTGTATATGTGTGTGTCTCACACAATACTTGCTAGCTACATTACTCCCATTTGTGTGTGTGTGTGTGTGTGTGTGTGACACAATACTTGCTAGCTACGTTGCTACCATGTGTGTGTCTGTGTGTCCTACACAATACTTGCTAGCTACGTTGCTACCGTGTGTGTCTGTGTGTATGTGTCTCAAATACTACGTGCTGGCTACTTTGCTACCATGTGTGTGTGTGTGTGTGTGTGTGCGTGCGCGCACGTGTGTGTGTGTGCGCGTGCGCGCACGTGTGTGTGTGCGTGCGCGCACGTGTGTGTGTGTGCGTGTGTGTGTGTGTGACACAATAGTTTCTAACTATGCTGCTACCAAAGGTGTGTTTTCTAAGTTGACTAACCAGCCTGGCCAGGGTCTGATCTTGTCGATTCCCAACTGCCGTGGCAAGTGTCACGTTCGTATGTTACACACTCATCCTCATCAAGTGCCATGTCGTGGCAAGTGTCACGTTCACGTGTTACACACTCATCCTCATCAAGTGCCATGTCGTGGCAAGTGTCACGTTCGAATGTTACACACTCATCCTCATCAAGTGCCATGTCGTGGCAAGTGTCACGTTCGAATGTTACACACTCATCCTCATCAAGTGCCATGTCGTGGCAAGTGTCACGTTCGAATGTTACACACTCATCCTCATCAAGTGCCATGCCGTGGCAAGTGTCACGTTCGAATGTTACACACTACATCCTCATCAAGTGCCATGCTCGTGGCAAGTTTCACGTTCACGTGTTACACACTCATCCTCATCAAGTGCCATGCCGTGGCAAGTGTCACGTTCGAATGTTACACACTCATCCTCATCAAGTGCCATGTCCGTGGCAAGTGTCACGTTCGAATGTTACACACTCATCCTCATCAAGTGCCATGTCCGTGGCAAGTGTCACGTTCGAATGTTACACACTCATCCTCATCAAGTGCCATGCCGTGGCAAGTGTCACGTTCGAATGTTACACACTCACCCTCATCAAGTGCCATGTCGTGGCAAGTGTCACGTTCACATGTTACACACTCATCCTCATCAAGTGCCATGCCGTGGTAAGTGTCACGTTCGAATGTTACACACTCATCCTCATCAAGTGCCATGCCGTGGCAAGTGTCACGTTCACGTGTTACACACTCATCCTCATCAAGTGCCATGTCGCGGCAAGTGTCACGTTCGAATGGTACACACTCATCCTCATCAAGTGCCATGTCGTGGAAAGTGCAACGTTCGAATGTTACACACTCATCCTCATCAAGTGCCATGTCGTGGCAAGTGTTACGTTCGAATGTTACACACTCATCCTCATCAAGTGCCATGTCGTGGCAAGTGTCACGTTCGAAAGTTACACACTCATCCTCATCAAGTGCCATGCCGTGGCAAGTGTCACGTTCGAATGTTACACACTCATCCTCATCAAGTGCCATGTCGTGGCAAGTGTGACGTTCACGTGTTACACACTCATCCTCATCAAGTGCCATGCCGTGGCAAATGTCACGTTCGAATGTTACACACTCATCCTCATCAAGTGCCATGTCGTGGCAAGTGTCACGTTCGAATGTTACACACTCATCCTCATCAAGTGCCACTGTCCGTGGCAAGTGTCACGTTCGAATGTTACACACCCATCCTCATCAAGTGCCATGCCGTGGCAAGTGTCACGTTCGAATGTTACACACTCATCCTCATCAAGTGCCATGTCGTGGCAAGTGTGACGTTCACGTGTTACACACTCATCCTCATCAAGTGCCATGCCGTGGCAAGTGTCACGTTCGAATGTTACACACTCATCCTCATCAAGTGCCATGTCGTGGCAAGTGTCACGTTCGAATGTTACACACTCATCCTCATCAAGTGCCATGCCGTGGCAAGTGTCACGTTCGAATGTTACACACTCATCCTCATCAAGTGCCATGCCGTGGCAAGTGTCACGTTCACGTGTTACACACTCATCCTCATCAAGTGCCATGCCGTGGCAAGTGTCACGTTCGAATGTTACACACTCATCCTCACCAAGTGCCATGCCGTGGCAAGTGTCACGTTCACGTGTTACACACTCATCCTCATCAAGTGCCATGTCGTGGCAAGTGTCACGTTCGAATGTTATACACTCATCCTCATCAAGTGCCATGCCGTGGCAAGTGTCACGTTCGACTCGTTACACACTCATCCTCATCAAGTGCCATGCCGTGGCAAGTTGCACGTTCCGTAGTTACACACTCATCCTCATCAAATGTCATGTCGTGGCAAGTGTCACGTTCACTGTTACACACTCATCCTCATCAAGTGCCATGTCGTGGCAAGTGTCACGTTCGAATGTTACACACTCATCCTCATCAAGTTCTGTGCCGAAAGGCGTCGGTGGTCATGGTTTGATATATCACACGGTCACCACAATCTCGAATGAGGTATGTGTTCTTGGTCCCAACCATGTCATACTGCTAAACCATCAACGTATTTATCCCGTTGTCTTCCTCTCGCTCTTTTCCCATCAAGCTTGCCAGTTGTCATTAAATTGTCAAGTCCATTTCTCCTTATAACATGTCAAAAAATATTGACTGTCTACGTCTAAATTCTCCAGCCAATCACGGGTGTTCATTTGTCTCTTGAAGGACTGTCTCATTTGATTTTCTGTCTGTTCGGTCCATGGCATTCTTTGCAATTTTCTCAAAAACCGCATTTCCACCGACATTAGATGTTTCTCAGCTTGTCTGGTAGTCGTCCATTTTTCATACGTATACAACAACACGGGTTATATATAGCACTTCAACATTCTTTTTTCTAAGTGCAAGCAACAACGTTTTGTTGGTAAGTATGTTTTCCATTTGGCAGAAGGCAACCTTTGTCATGGTAATTCTTGATCTAATCTCTGCAAGGCATCTTCCATCAGATGTTACAACTGTTCCGAGATAGTTATACCGATTCACCTGTTTAAGAATATTCCCATTCACATGGATGCTAGAATGTGGTATTTCTTTCCTCTTGCAGACGACCATGATCTCTATATTTTTTTTCCTTTACAATTCAGTTCCAAACCTGGTTTAACATTGTGTATGATAATTAGACGTAGACAGTCTCAATGTTTTGTTCATGTTATTAGAAGAAATAAATTGGAGAACTTGGTGACAACTGGCAAGAAAGAGGGGAAAAGAACAAGGGGAAGGCAGAGAAGTAAATATCTGGGCAGCTTAGCCAAGTGGTATGGTCGAGACAAGAACACAAAACTGATCCACGACTCTGGTGATCGTGTGAGATGACGAGACATGACCGCCCATGCTTATTGGCATGGCACATGATGATGATGATGATAACCGCATCACCAAATGTTTTATTAGATCCTTCTCGTTGTCAGAAATCAATACTGTATCGTTTGCATATCGTATATTATTGATGTTTTCTCCTCCGAACTCATCTCCTTTCATATCCTGTAAATTTCTCGTTTTCACTACAAAGGGAGAACAGATATGGAGACATTACACATCCCAGTCGCACACCTCTCCTGATAGGCTGCAATTGACCCACTTCATTGTCAATTTTAATGGCAACTGCTTGTTTCCAGTAGATGTACTTTATAACCCTAAGATCTTTTCCATCCAATTGGAGTTCTGCCAGCATTTCCATCATGTCAATATGTCTTTTTCTATCGAAATATTTCATGTAATCAATGCAGCAAAGATGAATGTCTTTGTTAACTTCTATTGAACGCTTAATTAATGTTCTCAGCAAATACACAGCATTTGTTGTACCTTTGCCTTCTACCAACCTACACTGTTCGTCATCTATTTCTGGTTTTATTTTCCCCATAACCCAGTACATGATGATCCTTAGTAAAATCTTTGTGATGTGACACATTATGCTGACTGTTCGATTTATATCACATTCCAAGGTTTCTAACTTTTTCGAAATTGCAATAAATAATGATTTACATAAGTCAGTGGGAATATCTCCAGTACCATACATATTGTTTAGCAATCTGATAACTTGGTTTCTATCATACTCTTCTAAGACATTAATCATTTCGGTTGTGATGCTGGCTGGACCCGCTGTCTTGCCAGTTTACATTTGATTGAGAGCATGCTAAACTTGCATCTTCAATATTGGTGGTCCGTCATCCATATTATACGAGATATCCAAGAGTTCTTCACGTGTATCATGATAGAGTTATTTCACGTATACTGACCATATATCTAAAATCTGATCCTTTTCGATTATGATTTTTATCTTTTGTTTTCAGGCAGCCTGTTGATGTAGGTTGTTCTTGTATTAGTAAGAACATGCTTTCTTTTGTGCACCAATATTGCGTTTTTACAGTTGTGTTGTTTTTCAATTTCTATGCAATTTTTCTAACGCCGAGCTTCTTTTCCTTCTTTACATAATGTTCTGATATTTCTATGAATCTTTTTCAGAATTGTAAGAATTATTTTTATTGTGTCTTCTTTTTTCCATTAATCGTAAAAATGTTTTCAGTCATCCATTTCTTGTGACACATCTGATTTAATTTTGGGATAGTTGTTTCTGCAGCCAAACTGATTGAATACTTCAACATTTCCCATTGGTTATCCACATCTTGAAATAAGATCTCCAAATCAGACAATATATCAGATCTATTCTTTACTTCTATGTTAAAATCGTCTTTAATTTCCAAGTCATTTGTCACTCAAAGTACACATATCATATTTAGTGTTTCCTTGTGTATATTTGGACTTCTTTAACTTTACTACTAATGTGCCTATAATCAATCTATAATCATTGTAACAGTCTGCATTTGGAACTGTTTTTGCGACAATTAACGCATTTCAAAACCTCTGCTAACCAGGATGTAATCAATCTGGTTTCTAATCCTACTGTCAGGACTCCTCCATGTCCATAATCTTCTTGGATGTTGCTTAAACCAGGTGTCTCCGACAATCAGTTCATGTTCTTAAGCCCATTTTACAAGTCTGTCTCCTCTCTCATTTCGTTCTCCTAACATGTTTACCTACTGTGCATTCTCACCTGATTTCTTACTTTGGCATTACAGTTTCCCATTATGATGTTTATTTCATAATGTTTACATTTCTTCATGCACTCTCTATGACATTATACAATTCCTCTATACTATCTTCATTGCTTTCTGCTGTTGGGACATATATTTCAATGACGTTTATGCCATGGACACTTAAAAAACAAGCTGAACAGCGCATGAATGCCTTTGAATATAAATGTTATAGATGAGTTCTTTTAAAAAAAAATATTTCCTTTTTTGGATAAAAAAAAAAGAAAAAGAA
>JACEFZ010018969.1:0-48042 GCA_014155875.1 Cepaea nemoralis | reverse complement strand
GGGAAACGAATATGGTGACGTCATAAAAGCAGTTTAAATATGGTCGCCTCACTTGTGACATGCACTAAAGAAGAGCAGCGTTCTTTTATCGTTAAAAAAAAAAAATAAGTTAAGGGGTGAAACCTATAGAAATTCATCGGTGAATGAAAGTCCAGTATGGAGACGCATGCCTGTCAGTCCAGCAAGTGTATGAGTTGAGTGGGAAATTTCAAAACTTTTCGGGGCAATGAAGTTTCGAAGCATGAGTGGTTACACGCGAACAAAGGCATTTTTGTTCTACCAGAATCCATCTACTCTATTGTCGCTGGAGGACTTGCATTGAAGGCTACATCAGAATATAATTACACACACACACACACACACACACACACACACACGCACACACACACACACACACACACACACACACACACACACACACACACACACACACACACACACACACAAGGTTTTCATTAGAAACCCCCTCTTAGTAAATGAGCTCCGTAGCACCAAGTAAGATCTCATTGTATGTTTACCATAATGCACACACAATACACATTTTGTTTTAGGCCTAGGTAATACCATATGATATACTGTCATTTGGGGATGCGTAAAGGGGGGGGGGGGGCGGTTGTGAAAGCTCCTAGTATGTGCTTTTGTCTCAGAAGGTTAGGTTTCCGGTGAACTGTACGATGGATAAAGGGAAGTATAATAATTCTCGCGATCTTTATTTGAATAAAACATTCACATCTGTATTCGCTAACTAGCACCTCCCCATATAAAGACGGACGCCACATTTCTGAGCCACTCTGCCTGCATTGCTTAGCACCTGCCTACCGATATAGTGTGATAGTTTAAATCCCAGCAATGAGGGATTTTTGTTCACATCTGTGTATCTCTTGTGAACCGTGCTAGCGCAGTGGTAAGCACTCTTGCCTGCCATCTGGTATTCATGTGTTGGAGTACTCTTCGTGGCTGAGATTTATTATCGTTGACCTATAGCTTTAAGACCGGGCGCATTAGTCTTACGGTTAGAACGTTAAATTGACAGTGGCATGGAATCGATCACTATGGGTAAGACAGACTGGGTATCTAGTCTATTACACTCAGGCCTACAAACATTGTTTTTGTCCTAACACTTCCATACCCACAGAAGGTTCCTGTTACGGAGCTTGTTTTTGTTATTTATTATGGCTCCCAGGATGAGCAGCCAGGAAAATGCCCCGGAGAAGTAAAGAAAGTATCATCCATTGGGCGTTGATCGGTGTTAAAATATGGGTCTAGTACCATATGCCCCATGCACCTAATGGCCTAAAAAGGAATCCTGAACTTGACTCTATGGATTTTGGGATAAAGACAAAGGTAACTCTTTTTTCGCTCACTGTCCCGAACAATACGACCAAAACATACTAGGCCGCAAAGTGAATGGATATTTGTAATAAATGCAAGGCTTAGAAGTAGGAGAAAGAAGATCGTGAATGTGAATGTGATCATGTCTGCACTAAGGCGGACATAAAACTTCACCAACTCCCGATGGCATAAGGTTTAAAGACATGATTAAGTTGTGCTTGCTTGCCTGCTTGTGTTCGTTGGCTTGAGCTCCAACGCGAAGAAGCTTCCACCTTTCCAAAAGATCCTGCAGCTTAACAGCGACTATCTTCCCTAAAACCTTCCCAAATGTATTTTGAATGGTGATGATCCTAAAGCCGCCAAGCTTTGAATGATCCTTGTATGGTTTTGGGAGAGGGATGAGATAGCTATGCAGCCAATCCCGCGGTACTGACGCTGTCCTAATGCTCTGATTAAAACAGCCGGCCATCTCCTTCAGGTCTACATCGCTCAAAGCCTTCATGTGGCTATACCTGACACCATCAGGCCCTGGTGCTGTGTCTTTTGTCTTCTGCAAAATATGTTTAACATCTTCAAACAGTATGATGTCTTCGTAAGGCATATTCTCTATTGTGCCAGATAATTCCACTCTAACTGCTTCCCTGGTATCCGCATCACTATGATTGGTCTGCTCTAAAAATCTCTGGAGAAATGCCTCCCCTTTCTCCTTGTCTGTTGTCAAGCGTACCCCATCCTCTTTATAAATTGTTCCCACTGTCATAGGCCGATCTTTTTTTTGCATTTGTCTGTACAGTTTCCAGAATTGATGCAGTGTTTTATCACCTCCAACCTCCTTCATAAAACATTCCCATTTTACTTTCTTGGCCTCTGCTGCACATCGCTTGAAAGCCTCCACCTTGTCTTTCTTGTCATTTTCCGCTATGTCCACTTCCTCTCGTGAGCTTAGGGGTGTCTGTCGCAATTTCCTTAGCTGCTTCACTGCAGCTCTCTTTGCTTTCCACGCATTGTCTACTTCTGGGGTCCACCATGGGGGCTGCACAAAAGGAGTTTTAACAGTCCTGTTGCATGCCCCATGTCTGAGGCGTCCAAGAAGGCTGTCGCTCCGCTCATACCGAAAGGTCTTGCGCGCTCTCCCAGCCTTGACTTTCCTGGACTTAGAGATCAGGACTGAGCATGGCATGTGATCACTCCCATGGTCATTCAAAACAGTCCACCTTACATCAAGGACTGATGAGTGGGAGACAAGTGCCAAATCAATAGCAGTATCTGCATCGCCAGGCCTCATTGCCATTCTAGTCGGCCTACCATCATTTATGCAGACCACCTCGGAGTCCACCATGGCATCCGCAAGTGCAATTCCTTGTCGATTTTCTCCACTACTGTCCAATCTCTGTTTCTCGCATTGAAGTCTCCACATATGAGTAGCCTATCACCTGGTAAGTCCTCTAATTCCTTAAGCCAGTCCCATTGTTCCTTTCTGACAAAACAGTCCACTGTGGCATATACATTTATGATGTTCCTACTTAAGCCACCAATCTCCATTTGTATACCCTAGACCTCTCTTGCACTGTGATTCCACTGGCTCAAGTCAAGTGCCACATGCTTTACTCCTTTCTTCACCAGCAGACCTTGCCCATGTCTCTTCTGCCCAGTGGGGTTTATATAACTGACGTACCCAGGGCAATGGTATTTATCTGTATTTAACTCCTGGAGCATGAGGACATCAAAATCATATATTAGCCTCTCCAATACAGGACCTCTCTGCCTTGGCACTACGACAGTTCCAGTATCCCACTCTTACATGGTTGAAACCTAGTCTCTCCACTTTTCGTCTTGTTCTCCTGGCGCCTGCCCTCCTATTTCTATGCCTTCTTCTCACACCATTTCCTCGCCTTCTCCTCATCACCCTCTCTTCGCTAGCCGCTGAAAGATGTGTCAAGCGCAGAGCACGTGCTCCGTAGCTCCGGCGACGATTCCCGTGTTTAAATAAATCCATAGGCAAAGTTTAGATATTGCAGGAAATAAACGGTCACCCTAGCATTGCCTGCTTACTAGGGAAGGGGCAGGGGATGTCCCTCAGGAGTCCATACGCCTGGCGCCGCCCCGCCCGCATACCAGACGTTCCACGTTATCGACCAACTCACCCGTGGCCATTCAGTCCTCGGCACGTCGGTCCACCTTAAACTTAGGGGTGTATAATCGGAGTTTTCCATCTCCTAGATTGGCCGCTTTATTAGCTAACGGGCCCAATCTACCCGGGGGCAAGAGATTCCAGAGCCTCATTCCTGGCGAACACAGAATATACATGTACACAGTTAACAAAACCAATGTAATAAAACATCTTCTTCCAAGAGGCCTGGGGAGCTACAGGCCAGGAAAAGATACCTGGTCAAATGCAGCCACCTTTGCCTTTGACGTTTATGAGGGGTTCCAGAGTAGACAGGAAACGATGGCGGCAGCGCTTGATCTCGAAGATGCGTACAATAGAGTTCGCTATGATATTTTGATGACCACACATATGGAGAAGGGGGTCAATCCCTGGTTGGTGAACTGGATAGCAGCCGTTCTGCATTCTCGTCAAGTTGCTCTCCGTCTAGGCGCATGGACCTCAGAGCCACATATTTTAACCCCGGGACTGCCACAGGGATCTGCAATCTCACCGGTGCTCTTAATGTGTATACGAGCAAGATTGCATACCTAGAAGCACCAGGGGTTGGAAGGATTCTAACATTTGCAGATGATATTCTTGCATACAGGCAGGGAGAAATAGGGATCAAACAGCCCAGGAGCTACAGGTGACAGTGGAAAAAGTGATTGACTGGTGCACTGAAAATGAGTGCTGTCATCAACCCGGAAAAGGCGGCGGTGTTGTGGTGCTCTCTGGACAACAGGATTGTGAGAGATGATACCCCAAGCCTCACGATAGATGGTAGAAGCGTCAACAGAGAGAACAAACTGAAGTATCTGGGAATCTCATTTGACAGGAGTCTGTCCTTCAAGGACCATGTGGAGACGGTTGTGACAAGATCTCAAAAGGTACTCAATGCACTTAAAACTATGGCTGCAATGGACACAGAGCAGAGAATGCTCTTCACACTATACCAGCACTTGATCCTCTCAGTCATTGATTATGGACTAGGAATGCTTACTGTCTCAAAGAGTCAGCTGGTGAAATTAGAGCGCATACAGAATGTAGCGATGCGGGTCATTCTGGGATGCACCAGAGACACTCCAGTAGTGTGTATGCGTTACATCCTTGGTCTGCCTACTGTTGCTGGTAGGCACAAAGTGATGCAAGCGAAGGCATACCTCAGAGTAGCTGCAGACACAGATCACCCGTTGCATGAGGCGCTGGACGTAGTTAAGGGTCAGAGACTGATAAGAGGGAAATCATGGATGGCTCAGACGGAGGATACGATCAGACAGGTGTGCCCCTTGGAGAACATCAGGCGAGGAGAGGAGTGGGTCAGAGTGCCAGCTGTGCAGTCAGACTTGTGCAGAGTTGTAATAACATTGAGCCGGGAGTGCAGGGAGTGGCCAGCAGGGGCCACAGAACTGGAAATTCAGCAACTAATTCAGGAAAATTCTCGCCCTGGTGATGTGATTATCTACACGGATGGGTCAGTGTTGAGAGGTAGGAGAAGTGCCTGGGGGTTCTTGGCAAAAACTAATGGTCGGCGTTTGGTGCAGGAGAGCCTGGCGTATGATAACACTACATCTAGCTTAAGAATGGAGGTGGAGGCGGTCAGTGCAGCTTTCCGCTGGATAGCAAACACGAGACATACACACATTGTGATTGTAACTGACTCAGAAAGCATGCTGAGAAGGGTGAGAACAGGTAGGCTTCGTGCAGAGTGGCTTGCTTCGCTTCGGAGGTCACGGGTAGTAAGCATCACCTGGATCTTTTCTCCTGGGCATGCCGGTGTGCTGGGGAATGAACAGGCGGACAGATTGGCTGGCTCTGCAAACTTTGGTGGAGTATTGATGCATGACAAGGGCAGACGTGGTTGCGGCCTTGTGGGAGCACGTGTACACCTTGGAGGAGCAGATGGAGCACCATGGTCTGGTAAGAATGAGACAACGAGGTGTGACGAGGGGATCTGGCCGACGCTCGGCGCTCGGAGGAAAGGCGAGACGGACATATAATCAGATTGCTACTGGAACTATTAGTGTTGGAACTCTTCGCTGGCTGCTGAGGATGGGGACGGAGCGCTTATGGGAATGTCCTGAATGCTGTGATGTCGGTTCCTAAATCAATCAATCAATCAATCAGCTCCAACGCGAAGTCCTGTATGTCGGATGAAGGCATCCTGTTGTCCAACATCAGTGTGATGTCATACAGGACCTGAGTTTTTCGTGAGTATCCGTTGTCCCATGTCTGGCTTATTGGTGTGCAGACTGGTGGTTCCTCGCCGTACAGGCAGACACTCTCCGACTTCGGAGGAAGATTAAGTTGTCAAATGAGGTAGTATAAGAACTAGCATTCACCAACAACAACAACATTGAAATGTTGCAATCACAGGCTGATAATTACCTGGGACCTCTGCCTAATCCTGGCAAATTACATTCCAAATTACAAGGAAATCAGATAGTCATTTGCAAAACACAATAAGCAAGCAGCTAGGAAATAAATAAATGCCAGAAAACTAGCCGACAAGCTTGAAACGCTACGTCTCTTTCGACATGCTTTTGAAGCGTATCGTCCAAACAAAGAAATATGGGGAAACGCAGCGGTTTATGCACAAGATGTGTGTGCTGGTTTTTACTCAGGAATTAAAGGATGTGCAATTGCAACCGACACTGAGGACGCTTATAACATTGACATTTGAGCTTTTAATGTGGTAGCTTGTTTAATTTAAGATTTGTCCTTTGCTCCTCAACTAAACCGCTGCGGCCTCTTTTCAAGGTAATGTTTGCATGTAAAAGCTGAACGTCAGAACCAGAAACAATGCATCGGTATACCGCAGAGTACACTTTTATCACCTGTGATGTTCAACATTTATAATGTGAGAAGCACAGGTTGACAGATGGTAGGAAGGGGAAGAACAATAACCTATGCCGACGATGTGTTGATGTGTCATCAGGGAAGAGACCGACCGCAGATTGCTGAACATTCAGACAGAACTCGACTACATAAGCAGATGATGTTGGAAACGAGAGCATATGAAGATTGCAACAAATCACCGCAGTTCCTAAATTACCTTTTAGTATCACTGGCTTTAAAGACAAATTCTGCCTCGAGATTATACAATTATTGTATCTTGTACTAATGCATATGTGTTTCAATGTTTAACGCTTAACACGTTCAATTTTAGTACTCAAATAATCATAGCTGTCAGGAGTATTCACTTCAATTACTCATGTTATACGTGACCAGCATTCACTGCTGTGGTGACTGTCTCATGTTAATTAGACGTTCTTGTGTTACCTGGGATCTTAATGAAAGCAACTATACAAATCTGAAAAGGCAATTAGGGAAGGTTGGCGTGGAACTAGCTACACTATACTGTAGAAAACTAAAGCCGCAAAATCCAACCAACCATCAATATGTCAATAGACAAGGAAATAAGAATAAATCTACCAATCAAGATGAGAGAAGCTTTTCTAGACGAAGTATGACGCGATGCGGGGAAGGCAGCAAGGAGTCTGGATTGCCAACTTCCCTCCCTTCACCTATAAAACATCTTAAAATTTTTTTTTATTTTTCATATCCTTTACAGGACATCGCTGTCAACACCAGCATCTTTCAGCTGTATGTTGATTTCTCGGCAAGATTACATCAGTAGTTTGCCATTGCTTTCTGAGGGGCCGGCTCACATACCCCGTAAGTTTCCGAAGCGATTCCAACCACTGCTGACTCTCACCGTCATCACGTTACTGACGAGAGTATACAAGATTACGGAGAAAAGTCATAACCTCTAAGTCACGAAGCCGGCATCTTAAGAATTGGCACCTGGAAATATTAGACTTATGTATGAATGGAAAAGACAGCGTAGGAGACAGAAGAAATGAAGCAGAAAATAATTAGAGACAGAGATTGTAATATGGAAAGGACATGTAGGGAGCAGCAGGAGACAGCAAACGGTAGAGTGACTTGGCGTGAGTTGACTGGGGGCCTGTGTTTCACTGTGGGACACAGGACAGAAGAAGAAGATATATTTAGAATCAATGTATTTGTTCATTTAAGTGATTCTCTAAAGCAACCATTCTTACAAAGCATTAATTGAATAAAATTGTGTGCATGTCTACACGTTCCTTTCCTTGCCATTATAAACTTGAATATGAAATTAATTTAGTTATAAATTTGCAAATTGTATATACCTCAAACTATCAGAGTAACTAACAATGATTATACCCGGCAGAGGCTATTTAAAGTAGTTTAATATAACATTCTTTGGCATATAATCATAACAGAGGCGTTGCAAAACACAGTGACGATTGGTAAGACATGCAATAGAAGAGCCATACCAAGATTAATAATTCTAGATGTACTAAAACGTTGGCATGAATGAATACCATCCATTGAATGACTCCAGAACAGCAAAGGCCGAGATCTGTGGAGATGCATGCATGCCTACAAATGTTGACAGAGCACATGTTGATGAATACTTTGAATATCAAATTAATTTAGTTAGAATTTTGAATTTCAAATTAATAAATTCGACTCTTTGTATTATTAATTTTGCTATTATCAATTAATTTTACATCAGAACTCCATTAGATTATTATTATTATTTCAGACTCTTCTTAGAACACCATTTCTAAAGTCAAGCTGTGGTACCGACAAAGCTTTGATGCTTGCTCGTCTGGAATCATTCAGTCAGTCTGGAGGTATACGATATGGGGTACAACAGATGGCTCTTATCCTTACTGAGGGGCACAGCACAGATGAACGCATGACGGTTGAAGAGGCAGATAAGCTAAAGAGTTCAGGAGTTGAGATCATTGTTGTAGGAGTTGGTAGTGTCGATCGAAAAATATTGGAAGTTATTGCATCTGAACCAACAAGTCTTTATACAGCAGATACTTACGACGAACTTGAAGATTTCGCACAAGAAGTTGCACAAAAGACCGCTGAAAAAGGTATTACTCATTAAAAATAATTCAGGCATTAGTACAATCTGAACACTTTAATCATCATCATGTTTTCTGCTGTATGGAGTAGACGTCCTTGTCTCCCCACAGATCTCAGTCCTTGGTGTTCTGGAAAAACTCTAGTGATTGTATTTCTCCACGAAACCATCTCAGTTCATTCAGCGTAATCTCCCTCAGTCTGCCTCAGCCTCGTATCCCACTGATCTTTCCAGACGTCGCGTTTTTTCCAACGCCTCTCCTTACAGTAAAAGACCAAAGAATGCTATTTCTTTCTTTCTCATAGTTGTATATGAAATTATAAAATATAATGACAGCCCAAGGTATTCACAACATTCGTCTCATGAACCACATCTTCGTTGTTTCCAAGCTTTTCCTAGCATGCTAACAGATGCTCTACATTCTAACAATACCTGTCATTATGTGTTTTAAGTGTTTAATTTAAAGTATTATTCATTAATTTACTTCACATGATATACAACTTTGCCCTTTGCACCTGACCGCATGCAGCGAGTTATGCCAGGAGTGCAGTAACTTGTTTGTGGCTTCTGTGTTTAACATCTTCCTAATGTGTTCATTCCCTTTACTTGATTCCCTGCCATACAGTCAAACAGGTTCTTTATACAACTTCAGCGCTCTCTTTCTGGCATTCAGTAATGGTGACTTACTGCATTAGATAATTTTCATTGTCTGAAAATTAACCTTTGCTTGACAAACTACGCTTAATCACGTTTCTTCCATTTGATATTACAACACGTGGGTATTTCCCTAGAGGCACTGATAATCAGTGGAAGCGTTTATATTCCTGGATTATAAAGCTCCTTTAGGAAACTAGCCACTTATTTTGTTCCTGTGTGTATGTGTACTCTCTCTCTCTCTCTCTCTCTCTCTCTCTCTCTCTCTCTCTCTCTCTCTCTCTCTCTCTCACGCAAACACACACACACGCATACATTCACACGCACGCACGTTCACACGCACGCACGCACGCACGCACACACACACACACACACCATCTTGTTCTTGTTGTTCCGTGATAATGACTTTGATAGACACGCTAGCCTGTATCTGTGTATATGTGTTTATTTTTTCCATCCGTCAAGCTTCTTAGTCATTATTTATGTTGTTTTTGTTTAACTCCGGATAGCGGCGTAGGATTTGCCATGTTCCGAAAAGATAGTTGAATAGTGTTAACAAGAAGAGGCGACGGTGATAAATTACGTTTACAAGGGTAGACAGAATCGACAAGAAGTAATGAATAATTGTCACTAATATAACAGCTCAGTAGACCGAATTAGAAACTGACATGAATATTAGTCAACAACTGGTTAAGGTTGATCAGGTGACCAAGTCAACCTCGGGACCAACGCGGTTGACGAGTCATTCGGGGCCGAGAGATGGGCAAGCGTTAACAACTCCGTTATAGCCGCAAACTTGATGAAGAAAGACATTTAGGGACAGAAAGTCAGGTGTATATTTCAAACTTGATAGCGCAGAATGGAAGAAGATGGAATAGGTTGGAGTCCACAGCGATGGGGTCACACAGTTCCATTGACTAGCTAACCGTCATTAAAGTATGTCGTCAACCACCCGATCGATTGCAGAGACTTTAGCCCAGCAAATGTGGGTCAAGAATTCGGCGTGGTCAGATGTGTTATAAGTACAGTACTGTAGCATAACGACAACCGTGTAGCGACGGCAAGATTGACAGGTTCCCACTCTGGACGATAATTTTACTACAGTCAATTGATTAGTGACAGTATGCAAGTGACAGTATATAGGGACGCGATAACAACCAGTTAGCCATCCATGCTAGTGATTCGTGAACTTGGCTGTATATCTGAACTTGGTGTCAACACTGTGTTGAAATAAACATTGTGGAAATTAGGACGCCGTTGTCCAGTCATTTTCTACTGTGTCGCTGCTAACACTAACACCTAACTATTCACGACGAGCCTAAGGAGAGTTGTGGCAGAGGTATCCAATATTAAAGGAGAAGTAAGGAGCCCCCTTCCCTCCGCTAGCCTACAGGACTCCCTTGGGCAAGGTGGAGTACCCGTTTAGCCCCCCAAAACAGGGTAACATGAAGCCACGGGAGCAGATGGTGGATTGGACTTGGGAGCAGCCAGCAGATAGTTGTTGCTTATGGTTTCAAGTCGGTGACGATTGGCAGATGATTTCTCAATAGAGACAATGGCTACGGTAATCTGATCAGTATGGTCAATGCCAGGAAGGAAGAATGGTAGACTTCCCTCCTTTTTGATTCCCGGGAACAGGAAGCTCGTCAGCCTTGGTTGTTATCTCCTCTAAGAGCGAAAACTCTAAATCTCAAACCTCCGCTGCCTTGCGGGTATACCCATATGGGAAAGGCTTCGGAGTAAACCCTGAGGACAAATCCGGAGATGGAGTCCCTAAGGCAGTTCCATGTTGTAAACAACATAGTTCTGGAAACTCCTGCGACGGTACCGATGCCAAGTTGCATTGGCTACTGCCTTTCCCTTGGTCAACATCGGCGACGTGGAGAGGAGGAACTTGCTATAGTATGTCCACATTTGGTTGCCTTCATTCACGATCAATTATTTTGAAAACTGTCTGTTGCATCTTTATGAAATTTTTCCAGCCGTCTTATATTCACCCCCACCCAAGGAATATGTCTTTGAAAGGTCCAAAAAACAACTTCAATAATTGAAAGCGGCGACATTCCTTTGATCTTTTGCTGAACAACTAGTGATTTCTCGCTAACGAAGTTATTTTTACGGTAATGTGAGACATGTCAATTCTGTTGACACACAAAGGCGTATCCGGATTCGTATGAGAGTGGGTGCAATGAAAGAATTAGCTTAAAATCGACAGTGTCGGCTGCATTGCACCGGGTGTTTATCCCATATGGCTCAGTTTCTTTCCGCAGCGCGGAAAGCGTCGCACAAAGCACGAACTCCGTAGCTCAAGCGACGACCCTCGGGAGTCTCCGAAAAAATGCACTCGTGAAATGAAGGACGCGGCCCGGAATCGAACATACAACCTTCGGAGACCGAGTCAGACGGCTTGACCACTTCACCACGGAGAATCCCGAGAGGGGTGCAATGTGTAATATGAGTAAAGACAGAGAATTTACAGAAGGACGGGGTAAATAATTTGTAAATTAACAGGAAAGTAGAAAGAATATATTTCTTACCTTATTTTTCATTTCCTTCTTGTTTCTTCAGTTATCAGTTATCAGTTGGGGTATCTTCATTGCACTCCGGACATGTCCTTAGGTGCTCAGATCCTCCCCCCCCCAGCATATGCATCAGCGTCCGGTGGCTTATAGTGCCAGTTCTGTGTTGGTTGACGAGGCGCCTTGTTTTCCCGATGTAACTCTCGCATCTGGCCGTGCCGAATTCTTACTCCCAAGTCTTTCATCCAGGACAGCGATGTGGATTCACTGACGTCAAAGTCCTCTGTTCTCGCCATATCTTTAAAGACGTTAATAACATCGTCACGATCCATGGGCTGGCCATCTACAGGGGGTGCAGAGCCAACCAGTTTATCAGCTCGTTCATTTCCCTCGACTCCCGCATGTCCCGGGACGAAGATGAAGGTGACTTTACGAACAACAGACTTCCGCAGCCACTCAGTCCACCGTCTACGTACAGATCCAGCTTCGATCTTCTGAATCATGCGCATTGAGTCACTTAGTACACACACGTTGGTATAATGCTGTGATTCCAGCCATATAAATGCCTGTGTAACTGCCATCACCTCCATCGTCATGCTGCTCGAGGTCATAGAGTGGGCACCACTGGATTCTTGAACGGTTCGGCCCGCTGAACGGGCTGTAAATGCCCACGCACTTCTGTGCTGCTTTACAACAGATCCATCTGTATAGATGAGCACTTTGGGGCTATATGAGTGTTCATAGATGAGCGCGTTGACTTCTGCATTGACAGCGACAGGGTTCTGCTCTCTGCACCGATAATGCAGGAGAAAGTGCACTTAAAAGCTGGAGGCACCGGCACCCATTCCTTGCCGGGGTTGATACTGGTAAGACTGCAGACCTGTCTGACGACATCTTCCGCCCGACCCATCCATGATTTCGCTTTAGCCTGTCACCCTTTTCTCTGAATATAGCGTCATGCAGAGGTGCTGCTCATCTGCACTTATTTTTAAGTATGCACGAGCTCTCCAGATCTTGATCCTGTGTTCCATGTCGGGAAGTCAAGGAGCTATCTCTTTGATACACAGCTGGTGTCTTTTGTGCAGCCCAAAATGATGCGCATGGCTTCGTTTTATACCTTTTCAAGTCTTACAATCTGTTTAGGGCTGACAGTGAGGATGGCCAGGGCATACTCTGCTCAGACCTTAATCTGTGTCGGACGATTCCAGTAGGTTGATGATTGCTCTCGATTGCATAAAATTCAATCCATCCTTTCTCCAATAGTCCTCTTCCTCTTTCAACACATGGTCCTCACATTTTTTCCAGTAACTTTTATCAATATTTAATAGCGCGGACTGGGTTAGTATCTTGACGTCAGACAATTTGAATGTAGTATTGGCAGCTGCCACTTGTCCTTTAATTTTAGCCCACACAAGTTCTATAGGGTTTAAATGAGAATGATACGGCGGAAGTCTCAAGCACCTATGACCATGCTCTTCTATCAACTTGTCAATTTGAAATTTCTTGCTTTTTTGCGTCTGTTTTACAAGGGACAACAACTGTAGCTTGAAATATGTTTCTGGAAATGGTATATTTTCCCTTCGGAGCCATATCTTTATTGCTTCCTTTGTGCTCGATGCCGTAGGTATTTTGTCTTCTTGGGCAACAACATTGTGATATGATGCATTGTCCATGATTAGACAAGACGGTCTATCAAGGGATGGAAGTACTGTATTCTCGAGCCAATCTCTAAATACATTACCATTCATCTCATTATGATAATCCCTATTGTCTGTATGCTTTGATACGAACACGAGCCCAGCATTCTGTAGTAAGCCATTATGAGTACTACCAGCATGGGCTATGACCAAACGCTGTCCTTTACTACTGAGCACATAAAGTTTTATCTTTCCATCCATTGATTGCCATTCCTTTTCACTTGTGTGGTGCGCATTGATCCACGTTTCATCCAAATACACTATGTCATAATTTTCTTTGCGCATTTCCCTTATTTCACGTAGGTATCTGCTTCTCATGGCTCCTAAATGCGGTTGCTCGCAAAGGATATTTCTACCTCCCTTGTACTTTCTAAAAGTGAAGCCTAATGTCCTTATAATTTTCCACAAAGTTGTTTTGGATAGCTCTATGTTATTGTCCTTTCTCAACAAAACCCTCAGTTTTCTTACACTCACTGTTTCTTTGGCATCCATCATTTTTATAATAACTCGTCTGATGACATACTTGTCAAAGCTGTCTACAATTGCCTTTCTACCTACCGTTTGCTTATCGCGTGTTGGTTTCATTCCAGATTCTTGCACCCATCGACGAAACGATCGTTTACTCAAACCTAATGCATGCACTGTTCTTTATTCGGGATTTGTAACAGTATGAAACAGTTTCCTGCGATCAGCTTCTTGACAAAAATATGTGTACAACTTCATAGCGATGTTTTGAAGTGTACACAATTTCACTTTTAATCCCATTGAACAGTATTAACACATTCAAATATTAGCTATTAAGATTACATTAATGGTAAGATTTATTTATATAATCACGTTTCATGAAAGAACCCACAGTTTGACGACGCCTCTGAACTATAACACTCAGTCTGTCCAAAAACGAAAGACCGCCAGACAATTTTAAAATTAGCGCGAATGGGTCTTGCTGAGCTGTAATACTCTAAAAATTAAGGCATTCATGGCGGGGCGGTAAAATATATACCTCATATAAGCAAAAATTGAAATCTGCTGTACAATCTCCAAAACAAAAATTTGTTTGTTGGGTGGACATAATGATAAGGTTTGAATGGATCTCATTATTTTCCATCAGTTGGTTACTGATCAGATAAATCAGGTAATCAGATAAATCTCATTATTTTCCATCAGTTGGTTACTGAGATATTCAATTTTATATTGAGGCAAAAAAAACAACACACACACACACACACACTATACTGGGCAACAGCTGGTTCTCCGAATTTCATTGCCCAAGCTTGTGCCTTGAAGAGGTCACTTCAGCACGGTGTAACAGCGGTGACACAACAGGGGAAGCAGCATTTACCGGTTATAAGTCTTAATGCTCGATTAGTGTAGAACAAGGCGCCAGGGGTTGCTTCCGACGGTGGGAGAGATCATCGTATCTCACTAGACAGCTACCGCCCGTCTAAGCTGGGCAGCCCCCCCCCCCCCCCTGGTCAATAAATTACTGTCTTACCACGGTTCATCTGCTCCTGAGGGTGTGTGGAGCTTAGGGACAAAATCCTGACAAATGGACTGCAATTTATACATCTAGCAACAAGAATTTAAAAAAAGAAAAAAAAACCGGCCCTAAGGATGGGAACATGGAACGTAAGAACCATGACTCCTGGCATCTCAGGCGATCTAAACGAGATTGTCGTTCCCCTTAAAACTGCAGTGATAAACAACGAACTCAGACTGGGGATAGACATTGTCGCCCTGCAAAAGATCAAACTTACAGAATCTGGAAACATCAAGGAGAGGGACTTCAATTTCTACTGGCATGGCAAGCCGTGCGGAGAGACCAGGAAGCATGAAGTTGGCTTCGCTATCAGAAACAAGCTGCTTAAGTCCATCATACCACCAAGTGATGGCACTGAAAGAATATTTAAGCTCCAACTCCAGTTACTAACAGGCCCAATTAGTATTAGCAAGCGTTTTACACTAGAGAAACATCTTTTTATCCCAGGGGATTTCAACGCCAGGGTTGGTTCCGACCACAAATCCTGGCCTTCATGTCTAGGACAGTTTGGCGTTGGGAAGATCAATGACAATGGACAGCGTCTCTTGGAATTCTGCAGCCATCATAATCTGTGCGTGCCCAACACCTTCTTTGGCACAAAACCACAACACAAGGTGTCATGGAGGCACCCCAGATTAAATTTAAAAAAAAAACTGGCACCAACTCGACCTGGTACTCACCAAACGCTGATGTACGACTGATTCGTGGCTATCACAGTGCTGACTGCGACACCGATAATTCACTCGTTTCCAGCAAGACGAAGATAAAACCCAAGAGTATCTACAGAAACAAAACAGAGGGAAGACCACGCATCGACACCAGCGGCAAACGAAACAAAGAGAAGGTCAACAAATTCACACAGGCTCTGTTTGAGACTCTGCCTGGCCCCGCAAATGGAATTGCCACCGAGAGATGGAGTTATCTGAGCGACACCATCTACAACACAGCACTACCAACATTTGGCAAGAAGCAAACAAAGTCAACCGACTGGGTTGAAGCACACTCTGAAGAGATGCTCCCAGTCCTGGAGATAAAGAGACATGTATTCTCAGTGTATAACTGAAAATATAAAATGAATGTACGAGGGTATCAAGCAAGCTGTCGGTCCATTAAAAAAAAAAACACACACATAAGATGGCCCCTTTACGATCAACGATCATAAAAGATCGAGCGAAAGAAATGGATCGCTGGGTAGAACACTACTCAGAGCTATATTCAGTGGATAACACTGTCGGAGAGTAAGCTCTGGAAGCCATTGAATAACAGCCCACCATGCATGCCCTGTATAACGAACCATGCCTCATAGAAATCAGCGAAGCACTAGACACTCTCAAATCCCACAAGGCACCAGGAAAAGATAGTATTCCACCTGGAATTTTAAAATGTGGCAAATAAACAATAATCTCATAACTGTATGCAATATTTCAGCTCTGCTGGGAAAAAAATCAGTACCACAAGATATGAGGGACGCAAACATTGCTACCCTTTATAAAATCAAAGGTGACAGAAGCGACTGCAACAACTATCGCGGCATTTCCTTCCTCAGCATTACAGGCAAGACGTTTGCTCGAGTAATCCTAAAAAGATTTTACATTCATGCTGAAAGAATATACCCCGAATCACAGTGCGGATTTAGACCCATCAGGCCCACCATCGATATGATTTTCTCACTCAGGCAGAGAACAGAGAACGCAATTATATATTGCCTTCGTCGACTTCACAGAGGCTTTGACCTCGTGAGCAGAAACGGCCTTTTTAAGATCCTCGAGAAGGTAGGATGTCAAACCACCCTGCTAAGTCTTGTGAAATCATCTCAGGAAAATATGCAGGGGACCATTTTATTCGATGGCTCACTCAACATACCAGTCATTATGCATCAGCTAAAGGCTTGCGAACGCGGTTCATGAGCCGGGTACCAGGCGTTCGAAGCTCAGCTGCGACTGATTTGTGCAGCAGACCGTGTCGCGTTGCGTTATAACGTGTTGGTATGGGAGCCAGTCGTTCAGAAAGCAATGGCAAACTACTGAACGTAACACTTGCCTAGTACATCAACAGCGGCTGAAAAATGCTGGTGTTGACTGCAACGTCCCGTAAGGGATACGCAACAATTTTTTTTTTAGTGGAGTAAAGCAGGCTGCGTGCTTGCTCCTACACTTTTTGGGATCTTCTTCGCCGTTCTCTTAAGGCAAGCATTTGTGACTGCCAATGAAGGCATATTCCTCCATACAAGATCTGATGGCAAACTTTTTAACCCATCAAGACTCAACGCAAAGATCAAAATAAGAAGAAGATGCATAAGAGAACTACTTTTTGCAGATGATGCAGCACTGACTACTCATGCAGCAGAAGATCTCCAACGGCTCATAGATGGTTTTGCAGCCGCCTGCAAAGACTTTGGGCTCACCATCAGCCTAAATAAAACACAGATGATGGAATAAGATGCTGGTACGCCTCCGTCAATCAAAATCTCTAATTACGAATTGAAGGTCGTCCACGAGTTTGTGTATTTGGGGTCGACAATATCAGATAATCTTTCATTGGAGACTTGAAATCGACATATGCATTGAAAAGGCAGCGAAAACATTTTCCAGGCTAACTAAAAGAGTTTGGGAGAATAATAGACTAACAGAGCGTACAAAAGCTCAAGTATATAAAGCTTGTGTTGTTAGCACACTATTCTACGGGTCTGAATCTTGGACCCTGTACTCACGACATGAAAGAAAGTTGAATTCCTTTCATATGAGATGTCTGAGACGTATCCAGAGCATATCGCGGAAAGACCACACAACAAATAAACATGTGCTTGAAAGAGCAGATATTACCATAGTGCACTCTCTCCTTAAGCAGAGACGCCTCCGATGGCTAGGCCATGTATCTCGAATGAAGGACGAACATATTCCCAAAGATCTCCTTTACGGAGAACTAGCCACAGGGAAGAGGCCAACCGGAAGACCCCAATTGCGATATAGGGATGTGTGTAAACAAGATATGAAATCCCTTAGCATAGATTCAGACACGTGGGAAAGAGTTGCAACAGACAGATGTATCCGGAGAAGAGATGTACGAAACGGACTGGTGCTCTTGAGCGCAATCTGATACAACAAACTGAGGATAGGCGGCACAGGCATAAAATTCAGCCACTTACTGCGGGAGCGGCCTCGTCTTACAGATACCGACATTATGACAGATTGTCAGTCCCGCATTGGACTATACAGTCACCAGCGGTGCTGTCAGGTACCTCCCCATCGGCACAACTCTATAGTCCTTCGGGACTGAAAGAGACCTACTTTTGTTTAACTGTGGGGTGACTAGTAAAATATCTTCCTCGTATTTTTTAAAGCTAGAACTTATGAAAATAGATCATCTGAGATTGTCCGCTATGGGGGAGGATGATCTTAAACTGTTTTAATAGCTTTTAGTATTGCTGTAATTTCTTCAATAAAAATTGATAGATTGTGGTGTAGTCTAAAATTTCTCTTCATTTTCCATTGGAATGTATAGTCCTATACCAAGCGTATTGTCTTTTTTTCTTGGGTCCATCTGTGGAAATAGTGAGACTGTTTTTAATTTGGTAAATATTATGCGTATACCACATCTTTCAGACTTAGTTTATTTATAGAAGAGGAAGCTAAAGTGTCATCAATTTGTTGTACACTATGTATGAATGTCTGTTGAGCGGTATATATGTATGTATGTGCGCTCACGCATATCAGTCCACCCAGACTTTAGGACTTGCCTCAAAATAACATATGTGAGCACAAAATGTGATTTTGGTTAGTACTAACATCATGCTTGCGCCCACTTCATGCTTCGTTTGTGACGGGTTGCCGTCCTGCCCTCCTGCCTCCGTACCCCCCTCCTTTCTATGTGCTCACTGAACCGCAACACCCATCACCCCGCCATTATCCTCCATCTAACGCCGTCGGTTGGGTATGAAAAGAATACACCGGAGATATTCTTGGTCACTCACAGATCGGAACTGTGAGGTAAGTATGAACACATTTTATTCAATTCTAATTTTTTTCAATTCTCATTTTTTTTCAATTCTCATTTCCTCCTCATTGCTTTAATTTTTTTCATCCTTTTGTTCTTCTCGTCCTGTCGTCACCTTTTGATGTAGTCACAGGAGATCTCCTTAACTATATGTTGTGTTTGTGAATGTGTTTGTTTGATGATGAAGGCTAATCGCCGCAACGTTCTGTATGTGTCGTAAATCTGTTATGTAAAGCTGCACTACTTTGTGTCATTTTATATTGTTTACATTTTCACAGCTTTACCGCAGTTCCGCCCAATGTTATTCATCAATTTGTGGGAGGATGAATTCACATTGGGGAACTGTAGGAGTAATGACTTCAAAACTGTTAACTACATTTTTAAGGTAGTCAGTCTCAATTCTGTCATGCTGTTACATGTATTAAACATAGAAGTATTTAAATTAATGTTGTTACCTAACCTTCAACCCCCCCCCCCCCCCCCCCCCCCCCCCCCCAATTAAAGGGTATCTATGTTGGATGAAGTTAGCAAAGTTTAAGCTTCTTTCTAAGATAAAGCAGTTATTCCCATTTTAATTTCCAAGGTTTCCATTGATGTCGTACTGGTAGTGCCCGCCATAACGCATAAAGCCTGATGTTGAGTTTTCTCTAATTTATATTTTCGGCATTTAGCTGAAGAATCATATATAATGATGCCATAGTGCATCTTAGAAGAAATATTTCCTGAGACGAATGTTGCAAATATCTGGGACTGACAGAGTAAGTAATAACGATTGTCTGGAAGAGGCTAGTAAAACTAGAACATTATACACAACAATAAGAAAGGAACAATCATTATTTTCTGGTCATGCAATTAGAAGAGAGGAATTGAAGAACATGGAAAGATAAGTGTAGAAAAGAGGCAGAGACGGATCAAGATAAATGATGCTTTATAGACTGATACGGATATCATCAGCAGAGTTAATTTAAAACACCTGTCAGAAGTCGGGGTGCCCCACCGGCTAGATGAAAGTCTTATTCACTGGCGAGCAACCCCAAATAGTCAGAAACTGACTAGGGACAAAATCTATATGGCTGAACTATAAATTAGGCCCATGAATATCCAACGTACAGCTCTAAGTGGCTCGTTACAAAATTGAAATGAACTGAGCTGAATATTCGCCAAGAAATAGGAAAATCAAATCAAATCAAATCAAATCAACTTTATTAGGGTCACAAATTGGGCGCGCAGGCTCGTCTTACATTCAAAGAGAAGGTTAGCTAAGATAGACTTTTACGTCTGAAGTAAAGTTTAAGGACAACTATCCTAGTACAGGTTTTTCTCCCTGACTGCTCCTTTCCTTGGTGTGTAAGTGAACCCCCACCAATGTACACACACAACACGTATGCACAATTGGAAAAAAATATAATGACAGAACTATGAGTTACAATACTACAACATTTATTTGCTAATCATAACAATAGACATCGGATGATTGTCAATATGAGGATGATAAAATCATATAACATATTGTGATGAGAAACATTACGTAACTTTACTTGTTACTTCATCTATCTAGAACTGTGGTCCAGATCCCCACTCTCCAGTAGACTCAACAAAGAAAAACAGCTTGCCGGTATTCTGACGATCCTGTCAGTCCTGACACTCCTAGTCAGTAGTCTCTAGTCTTGAGATCTATAACATAGGTGCTCCTTGTGAGAGCTTGAAAGAAAATCAAGAATGTGTTATATCAGTTCTACATCAGCGCAATCCTAATTAAAACATATAACACAAACATATACAATGACCAGTCTGGCCAAGTTTATCTTCCAGCTCTACTGTGTTCACCATCCTCCTTCTCCCTACTGTCTTTAGTCTGGGACGGGCTTTTCAATTGTCTCACACGCCTGTAATTATTACATTTCTGCCGCCCCATGTCCATGTCGCTAATACAGAAATTCTGTGTCATACAGCCGCTCCGTCCAAAGTTGGGTTAGCAGCTCACAGGGTCGGTAATGGTATTATAATAATGCCTGATCATCCGGGCTTGCAAGCCGTGACCAGTAGCTGTGCCAGGTTTCCATGCATTACCGTGGACGCACGCCCACAATACACTGAGAAAGTTTAGCACCATATACCCCATACTACCAATTGTGGGTAATGTCTGTACCATTACACCTCTGCTTCCAACACAATCATTGGCCCATGTGCCAATGCGCAGGCAATAGCATAACACTTCATATTGGTAGGTTTGCATATGACAAATCAATATATCAAACATCCAATACACATAAACATATTGATTAAACTAGACATATTATGATACTTTAACATCATAGCATAATGCACTAGTTAGTTTATGAAATTACACATACATACCTCCAACCTATCCGTAAACATTATATTACTTCAAGATGGACAGCTAATGATACTCAACATAATAGCATCAGGCATTATTAATGAGTACTAATATTGTAAAGCTACAAAATGAGATATACAACGTCTAATTGAAGTGACCACACAGACCAGCTATATTTGCTGAGCTGCCCGGTTTAATCATCACTTAGTTACTGCTGTTGTAAGAATTAAATAAATAGTAAGTTGACTATATTCTGAACAACAAATGCACACACCAAAAAGGAGACTAGTCTAGTTTAGAAAGAGATGGCAAGCATCTGCTACGACACCTCAAGTATATCTAGAAAAGATCTGCCTTTCACAAGTTTCTCCTTCTCAGAAGAGTAATACATGAAGCACAATGATATTGAACACAGAACTTAGAAAGAACACTCAAGTAATCTATGACAATGATAGTTCTTGCAATAACCTAGATCAGATATAGACTGAAAATCAGTAACTAAGAAATAACTTTTGTTGTGAAATCTAACATAATAATCATGCGTATGACTACAGACATTGAGATAGTTCCTACCTGTTCTGAAGTCAGACTTAATCTAAAGGGGAAAAGTCTAGCAGGGGTTTTTATACCTAGCCTAGCAGTAGACACTTATCTCCCAGGAATTCCATTCATAAATTCTTCTTATCTCCTCCTGACGTTAATTGCAATTAACTCCAAGTCTGTCCAGTCATAAAAATTCTTCCTGCATGCACACTAGCCTTCACACCTGTGGGTCTGACAATTATTAGCCCACTGAGTCTTATCAGTGATTTCACACCTTGCGCCTCTAGTCTCTACCAGATGGGGTCAGCCATCGCGGTTGGGCGATTTCCTAGCTATTCTTATCAGGTGTCATGTCAAGGGAACAATTAGGTTCTCATGGTCAACAGCCAGTTTACAACTCTGTTGGTAAACCAGGCTTGCTTGCGTCATGCCTGGTTGGTTTTAATTACTATTAAGTCCCCTGAGTCTGCCCTCCTGTCTGGCTGGATTGATAACCTCTGGGGGTGACGAGTACTGGTGTCAAATTAACTTCCCAAATAGAAAGCCATTCCTGGTGGTTTGTTTACTTGCAGGTTTTGCAAGCTTACGTCAAGACAGTATAGCCTTGAATATAGAGAAAACAGTTTTGTTCGTATGTTGATCCTCTACATGGCCCATCAAAAGTGGACCGAAATTTTTCTGGGAAGTAAAGGCTGCCAATTCGTGACAACACCAAAGACCGAGATCTGTGGAGAGACATAAACGCCTACGCCAGTTGGTAAGGCACATGATGATGATGATAATATGTGAAAGCTAGCCGTCCAATTCACTATCATAGGAATAAGGTGTGGGTTTTCTGCGTTTTTTTAATGCGTGAATACCATAATTTTATTATTTTTTAGAAAATCCACGCAAATGCTTTCCATGGTTTCTTGTAAAAAGCTTTCGAAAACAGATACGAAAAAACAGCACATCCTTCCCAGAAAAACACAAAACAGCGTCCTCTGACAGAAAAAAAACCCCTACCGCTATGCCGTCACCATTTTACCGGAAGTATAAATTAAAATGTCTAATTTAATGGTTTTCTTAAAAAATATTTGTGTTGGTCCAGTGAAGATCACTAGGATCGAAACATCGACTCGTGTTCTGATGTCACTTATTTTTCCATTATTATTTTTTATTATATTTACCTTATTATTTATTATATTATTATTTCTCACGCTGATTTCCGTAACCAGGGTTTGACGTCGTTGTAAGGTATGTACACGGCGCGAATGTTTATGATCTCATATTTCTCCCGCAGAAGTCACACATAACTAACTGTTCTCATTTTGTATTATTATTTTCTGCTACATCCGTTATCTCTATTGTCTGTTTTAGAACAATGATTTGCAAGCACACGTATACCAAGCAATCAGTAACGACACACAATAGCTACTGTAAAGTGAGATCAAGAAGGAAGAGAGCTGCAGGTTAAAATAATTATCTATGGGTCAGGCTGAGGAAACTAGTAAACAGTTGTTCACTTGAAGACACAGAACCGTATGAATAATGGATACATGTGCCGAGTGAATGCTGTACATTCATGTCAGTATGCATCAGACTGGACAGGGAATGCAACAACAAAACCCAGTACTTGTGGAATTAGAAGTTCAGGCCTTGATATTTGAGAATTCTTCTCTTATGTAATCACCTACACAGATGGATTTGTTGTTCAACACGTGAGGGTCTCGTAGGTTTTACGGTTTAGATCAGCAGGTGGACTGTGAAGGAATACTTAAGTGCCTTCACCTTGACAGCTGACTATGGATGTCAAGGCTGTAACTAAAACAAAACCTAACTGGAGGCAGACTTTCACCCAGGCATACTTTCCCGATGCCTCAGTGAGTATGCTCAGTAAAACAGAGATAGGCTAGCATTTAAGACAGTGAGTGGAATCTCGGAGGTCAAGGCTGACCAAAATCAGGTTAAAGTTTGTGCAAGGACTTGCGGGTGTAAGAGGAAATGGAAGTGAACACGACGATAAACTTGCAGGCGAGGCTGTGGTGAATACAGACGAGCAACGGACCGGGCTTATTTACTGAATGGCATCAGAGAGGCAGTATATTAAATGAAATAAGTAATGACAATGAATATGCTACCTTGACCAGACTGCAAGAACACCAAGTCAAAAAGGGCCTCATCAGACAAGAGCGCTGTGAAAAAAGAGGGTTGGGTGGGGGGGGGGGGGGGAAGGAAAGAGAAATCTAGTAAAACATCACAAAACTGGTGTCAGCTGCAACCTACTGAAAGAGATACTGACGAGGGGATCCAAGCTCTTATGGACTGAATAGTTAGATGTGCAGTGACGATGATCTGTCGTCTAACTATAGCTAACACAGGGAAGACTGCATAAAAATGGATGAATGGCTGTCTGCCAGAATGTATAACCAGAGTAGGAAAGGTAGTGTTGAGAATCCATTGCAGAAAACTATATTATGGAGACGATATTTTATTTATTGTTCTCAGAGAAATATGTATCCTGGGAAAACAAATTTGAAGACATAGAAAACTGTATTATTAAGTTTATGTTGAAACAATATATCGAAGAGCTAACAAAAAAAGATGTCCATAAAGACGAGATTGTTTTTGTATATATAGGCATCCTTTGTTGCAATCGTAAAGTGCAATTTTCTTTACTGGTTATTTAAACACTAATACATACATTGATTCTTTAGATATTATGACCATATTGTTTAATATTTACATCAGCTCCCGAATTCAAGTCAACAGCAGACATCTTGTTTATTCTGGATTCGTCTAGCAGTATCACCCCTCAAGATTACCAGAAACAACTTGATTTTGTAGTATACCTGACAAAATGTTTTAACATTGGACCAAATGAAGTTCTCTTCAGCGTTATGTTGTTTTCCTCATATTGTAAAATGCTGTTTGACTTCACTTTGACCAATCATCACCAAGTCATGAGGGTAAGTTTGAGATAAAAATTTTCGCCTTTTTATTGCTTGAGGATATTCTCATATAATGAGAGCATAATACATAATATATGGTTCTATCGAAGAGATTGATTAACAATTGTTGAATGCCCAATTAGTGTTAATATTATTATTCTATTACTAGAATAGAACAGTTGATATCGTTGATTAGATAAGTAAAAACATAGATTAGAATGAGAAAAAAAACACCTGGAAATCTCCCCCCCCCCCCCCCCCCCCCCCCCGCTCCATCCCGCAACACACACTCCCACACACAAACGCTCAACCCACTTAGAGAGAGAGAGAGAAGAGAGAGAGAGAGAGAGAGAGAGTAAGAGAGAGAGAGAGAGAGAGAGAGAGAGAGAGAGAAATAAGGCATCCACATAGAAGGCTATAGTCTTACTGAAAATTTAGGTTTTACATAAAAGTCACAATAAAAGGGAACAATGGCTTTGATCCACCACTGCGAAGATTCTCATACAAATACACACACTGAGACATCATTATTCTTTCACTGTGTTCTGTAGTAAGGATTGTGTCATATCCATATTACAGCAAATCAAAGCAGCCCCACACCTGGAACAGTCAACGGACACAGCTGTTGCTCTGACCCTTGCGAGAACTAGAGTATTCACACCAAGAAGTGGCTGTCGAGGTGGAAAGAAGATAGCTGTCATTATAACAGACGGTTGTTCCAATGACATGGATGAGACAGCCCGTGCAGCAGAGCAGCTAATAGACTCTGGTGTCCTGACACTGGCAGTTGGTGTGGGAGATGTCAATCGAACTGAGCTAGAATATATTGCTACCCTACCAGAAGATGTTTACATGGTTGACAATTACAGTGTACTTCAGACAATTCAAGACGAACTGGCTAACAAGACCTGTAAACTGGGTAAGATACATTCGTTCCTTTCCAGTGTAATTTATATTTTCCAGTAATGTAAATAATTAGTTATTCTAATGCTGTACACAGCGAGATCGTTCCACGCCAGTCACGTGAGGACCTCAACGTTGACTTCTTATTCTGAAAGGAAGTGGCAAACTACCTATGTCAAATTGACTATAAAATCAAACTGGGTTAGATTGCAAGTCCCTGCAAAAAACATGCATTTTATTTTATTGATATACATGCGTTTTACATATAATTCTCTACGGCTTCTCTTACAACTGTTTTTGAATGGAAATACATACATGCTTTTTATTAGGCATTTTAATACTTCCCTATCTAAAAGTATAGCATATTTTATGAATTTAGGATACTGTCAGTTTATTCTTAATAATAAAAATATAGTAATATAATCTTTATATCGTTAATTTATTAATTATATTTTTTTACAGAAACAGCACAGAGAAACAGAGCAAGGAGACGACCATTACCAATTCCTAGTACGGCAAGACCAGCTGATTCTTCTAGCATGAACTGAGACTATCCAGAGACTTGTGAAAAAGACATACACGCACATTCACAGATATATATATATATATATATATATATATATATATATATATATATATATATATATATATATATATATATATATATATATATATATACACACACACACACACAGAGTACGAAAATGGACTTCACAATGACTTATGACTTCATGGACATATTTGACTTAGAACCATATTTGTATAGACCACCCGGCACTCGATCAGTGATGTGGTCAGTATCACAACAACTTTCTTTATGTGTGTGAGAGATGAGTGTATGGGTTTGTGGATTTGTGTGTTGATGGGAAGGCGGATGTGTGTGAGTGGGGTATATGTGGGTGGTAGGGTGTGTGTGGGTGGTTGGTCAGTTTTTGGATGAGGAATGTGTTGATGGGTGAGGATGTGTGTATGGCTGGCGAGATGTGTAGTTAATGGATGTGTGATTGGGGATTGGAGATCTGGGGTGAGGGTGGTTGACGAGTGGTTGGGTGGAGGATGTGTGGGAGGGTGAGTGTGTGTAAGTTGGGGGTGGGAGGGGACGTGTATGTGTGTGGGTGTAGGATGTGTGGGTGGGGGAGATTGTGTGGGTGTGTGATATGTGTGTAAGTGGGAGATTTGTGGGTGGGTGCGGGTTTTGTGTGTGGGTAAGTGCAGGATATGTGAGTTGGCGGGAATATGTGTGTGTGGGTGTTGGATATGTGGTTGGGGGATGTGTGTTTGGCTGAGTGGTTGGGGTGTGTGGGTGGGTGGTGGAGGATATGTGGGTGGGTGAGTGTTGGTAGGTTATGGGATGGGTGGAGGATGTGTGCGTGTGGGTGGGGAGATGTGTGAAGGTGGGGGATGTGTGGGTGGGTATGGATGGGTGGTTGCATGCATGTGTGCCTGGGTTTGTGTGTGGGTGAGTGGGGGATGTGTGTGGGGGATGTGTGGTGGGTGGGAGATGTGTGTGTGTGGGTGGGGAGATGGTGTATGTGGGGGTGTGTGTGGGATGTGTGGGTTGGGGGATGGGTGGATGGATGGGGTCATGTATGTGCCTGTGGATATGTGTGTGGTTGGGTGGTGGATGTGTGTGTGGGGGACACATGGATGGATAGGGGATGGGTGGGTGGGTGGGTTGTGGATTTGTCTCATAACATAGTAACATGCATTGTTTATGCTTGCAACATTCATTTGACAATGTTTTTTTCTCCTATGTGAATGCACTATGCACTGATGAACGAAAGATGAGTGATTGGAAGGGCCGAATGTAAGACGGGCCTGCGTGCCCAATTGGTTACTCCTTCGAAAATAAAGTTCGTTCTTTCGTTCGTCCGTTTACTCCGGACAACATTTTCTAGTACTCAGTTTAGGCTGGGACGACCTGGGAGCACAGGTTAGTTTGTAAGAATTACATGTCCTGGGAGGGATTCAAGAGGATGATTACCAAGACCGGCAGGCAAGCGTTTTAACCACTGTGCTACCACAGTTCTCTAACATGTCATAGAAATAATACATTACTCATCCGTTTCCCAGACTGGCTCATGTTCTCAAGACTATTCAATGGCACGAATGTTTCTGTGCTTCAACATGCATGAGTCTTCATTTATTAAATCGTTTAAACTGATAAATAATGACAATTTAGAGTGTTTTATAATTTCTAGGTCTTTCTGTTAAAAGACCTAGGATCTAGGAGATCAAGATCTAGGAGAAGTGGCTGGCTGAGCGGCTAGAATGCCCGATTCTCCTTCCGGAGACCCGGGTTCGAATCCTCGGTAAGGTGTGAAGTATTTTCTGTTGGTGGATAAAAGAAAACTCTAGCCTGCACAGTTCGTTACGACTGCACTAGCGAGGTAGCCTTAATTCCTCAGGCTCAAGACCCCCCTGCCATACACCACAAGGTACTATAATGGCAGTTAGTGATAGTTTGACAGTTATAATTTCTAGAATGAATTTGCATTTTGAACGGAATGTGAATGTGGTTCACCTTAAACCTTGCAGTGTGAACTGAATTGAGCTCATGTTTAACACGCAATTATCGAGACACACAAGATGTTACTTCAGTATGATCCTATTCAGCAAATGATTCCAATAATTTCTCCTATAATGTGGTTATGATTTTTCCTTAGTTCTATATTAAGTCAACCGTTGATTCACCGAATTCCATTTCTCTTGTCTTTGTGATATCTTTGTCTTGCAGCTTTGTATTTTCCTAGTCTCTGTCTATATATTTAAAAGACAATGTCTGTTTGTGTGTTGTTTATGCGTTCGCGAACGGTCCATCCGATTGAGATGACATTTTCTACACGTCTTCTTCTCATTCCAGTGCTTCTCATTACAACTGCATTGTTTGTTAGTGTACAAAAAGTTATTAACTTAATAAAATTTAATATTTTAATTTACATTATCTATATATATAAAAGACAATGTATGTATGTATGCATGTTATGCGTTTGCGAACAGTTCATCCGATTGAGATGACATTATCTACACGTCTTCTTCTCATTCCCGTGCTGCCAACTGATATAGTTTGTTAGTGTACAAACAGTTATTTACTTAATATTATTTAATATTTTAATTTACATTATAATTTATATATAGCGAGGGGACATATCTTTTATTAGCATTGCTACATATGTAAAATTGTTGCATATTTCTCAAATAGGTGGACCTTTTCGCTACAGTTATCTACAGGCATATGCGTTATAATCCTCCTCCTCCCCTCCTCCTTCTCCCTCCTCCCTCCTCCTCCCCCTTCCTCCTCCTCTCCTCCTCCTTCCTCCCTCTCCTACTCCCCCACATCTCCCTCCTCATCCCTCCCCTCCTCCCCCTCATCTCCCTCCTCCCCTTCTCCTCCCCTCCCCCTCCCCTCCTCCTCCACTCCTCCTCCCCTATTCCTCCTCCCCTCCTCCTCCCTATCCCCCTCCTTCTCCTCCCCTCCTCCTCCCCCTCATCAGCCTCCTCCTCCCCCTCCTTCTGCCCCTTCTCCTCCCTCTCCTCCTCTCCTCCCCCTCCTCCTCCTCCCCCTCTTCCTCCTCCTCCCACTCCTCCTCCATCTCCTCCTCCTAATCCTAGCATTAAGCTAAATTTTCTAACTGCAACCAATAAATTATTAGACAGACAGACAGACAGACAGACAGAGAGGGAGGGAGGATAGACAGAGGGAGAGACGGAGGGACGGGTACTGGGCAGAACGACAGGAACAGACGACAGACAGACAAGACAGACAGACAGACAGACAGATCCCCGCCAGGGGACTGGGCTAAGCCCGGGGCGGGTCAGCTAGGTACTGTATATATAGTGAGGGGACAAATAACCTTTAATAGCAATGGCTACATATGTAAAATTGTTGCAGATTTCTTAAATAGGTGGAACCGTTTCGCTAAAGTTATCTACAGACATTATGCGTTATAACCTCCTCCTCCTCCTACCCTCCTCCTCACCCTCCTCCTCTTCCTCCCCCTCCCACCCCTCCTCCTTCTTCTCCTCCTCCTCACCCACCTCCTCCTCCCCCTCTTCCTCATCTCCTCCTCCTCCCATCCTCCTACTCTCCTTCTCCTCCTCCTCCTCCTACTGCCCCTCTTCCTCCGCTCACCCATCCTCCTCCTCCCCCTCCTCCATCTACTGCCCCTCTTCCTCTCCTTCCTCCTCTCCCCTCCTCCTCCTCCCCTTCCTCCTCCCCGCTCCTCCTCTCTCCTTCCTCCTCCTCCTCTCCCTCCTCCTCCCTCTCCTCCCCTCCTGCTCCCCCTGCTTCCCTCTTCCTCTCCCCTTCTCCTCATTCTCCCTCTCCTACTCCCCTCCCCTCCTTCTCCTCCTCCTCCTCATCCCTCCTCCTACTCCCTCCTCCTGCTCCCCCTCCTCTCCCTCCCCTCCTCCTTCTCATCCTCTCCATCCTCCTCCTTCTCATCCTCTCCCACCTCCTCCTTCTCCTCCTCTCCCACCTCCTCCCCTCCTCTACCCTCCCCTCTCCCCCCTTCTCCTCCTCCTTCTCTCTCCTCCCCCTCCTCCTCCCCCTTCCTCCTCCTCCTTCTCCTCATCCCCCCTCCTCCTCCTATTGTCCTCCTCCTTCCTCCTTCCTCCTCCTCCTCCTAGCATTAAGCGAAATTTTCTAACTGCAACCAATAAATTATTAGACAGACAGGCAGGCAGACAGACAGACAGACAGGGAGGGAGGGAGGTAGGGATAGACGGAGGGAGAGACGGACGGACGGGTAGGCAGGCAGACAGACAGACAGACAGACAGACAGACAGATAGATAGATAGATAGATAGATAGATAGATAGATAGATAGATAGGATAGATAGATAGATAGATAGATAGAGAGGGATAGTCGGAGGGAGAGACGGACGGACGTGTAGGCAGGCAGGCCGGCAGCAGACAGACAGACAGACAGACAGACAGTTAGATAGATAGATAGATAGATAGATAGATAGATAGATAGATAGATAGATAGATAGATAGATAGATAGATAGAGAGGGAGGGATAGACGGAGGGAGAGACGGACGGACGTGTAGGCAGGCAGGCAGACAGACAGACAGACAGATAGACTAGAATAGATAGATAGATAGATAGATAGATAGATAGATAGGATAGCGGCGGGAGAGACGGGACGGGACGTCGTAGGCATAGATAGATAGATAGATAGATGATAGATTAGACTAGGGATAGTCGCGGGAGGAGGACGGACGGACGTGTAGGCAGGCAGGCAGGCAGGCAGGCAGACAGACAGACAGATAGTTTAGATAGATAGATAGATAGATAGATAGATAGATAGATAGATAGATAGATAGATAGGTAGACAGAGAGAGAGAGTAGGTGTAGGTAGGTATGCAGGCAGGCAGGAGATAGATAGATCGATAGATAGATAGATAGATAGATAGATAGATAGATAGATAGAAAGATAGATAGATAGATCTCCGCGAGGGGCTGGGCAAATCCGGGCCGGGTCAGCTAGTTGTATAATATACTTGCTCTGGCTAATGATTCTATATTGGTTCATTTCCATGACTCTTTTGACCATCCAGTGATTCTGAAAATGATTGAAATGATGTTTTATTTATTGCGCTCACTCACTATGAACTCATGCGTAGTCCATCACCTGTAACTACTTCTAGTGCATTTTACTGAATTTTGCGTGTGGATTAGCTTTTCTTAATATCAGTATCCCTAGCCATCAGCCAAACCCACTCTGACTTCTGAGGTACTTGTAATTTATGTCCCCAAGAGAAGAACGAGAAGTCAACATTTTAGTCCTACTGATCGGTGTAGGGGTTGATCCTGCTACCTTGCCATCAGCACACCGGATGTTTAAGAACGAGCGCTCTTATCCATTCAGTCATGCTGACCTCCGAAATGTTGTTTTACTGCTTTAATCTTATATAAATCCATGGTATTCTGATGTTTACTGCTTGTGTCAGATGTTATTCCAGACGTATATTTCTTAAATAATAAACATATATTGGAATGTCTTCCCTACCACACCTCCCAGCATCATATCGCGGTCAGTTATGTCACCACACGATACATTTTCAATTTCAAATTTACAACTTATTGTGATAAATTAAACGCAAAGAAAACAAAGACAACAAGCTTTGAAAGAGGAGGAACCAGAAGTTTTAATGCCATTGTCTGCACCATTTAACTTGTAGTGAAAATGTGCACACAAGCAAAATTGACACCAGTCAGTAATGATCATCAGTATATTTACAAAACAGAAAATATGTTCAGTTGAACTTCACATATAAAGTAATTAATGGTTACAATTTAAAATTTACATTTTAGATACAACATGGCACATGTAATTAAATCCAAAGGAACAGTAAAAAGGTTGATCATTTTGAGGAAAGTACTGAAGTATTTTGTGTAAGGTGTTAATTATTTGAAAATGATTGACATAGTGGTGATAGAAAGTTAAGAATAGGGTCTCAGCTTGATTAACTAGAAGACATAAGTATTGAAACATTAAAGAAAGAGATCGTGTCCAAATGTAATTAAATAAATGGTATTAATTTGGGTCAAATAAAAAATTCAGATATTTAGGAACATGAATAACACTATCTGGATGATGTATCACAGAAATAAAGAACACCAGAACAAGCAAAAGCTACATTTTATAAAATGTAAAACATCTTAAGTAATAATGAAGTTAGAAAAATAATTCTCAAACAATACACAGAACCAATTTCATCATCAAGTGCCCTGCCAGCTGGCGTAGGCGTTCATGGTTCTCCACAGATCTCGGTCTTTGGTGTTCTGGATCAACTCCTGCTGATGATATTCCTCCATGCCACCGTCTTAATCCTCCCAGCATCATTTCTCTTGATCTGCCTTTGCCTCTCTTCCCCTCGATCTTTCCAGTTGTCACGATGTTCTCCAATACCTCTCTTCTCATCACATGACCAAAGAAAGCTGTTTGTCTCTTTCGTATTGTTGTTTATAGTGTTTTAGTTTCATTAGCCTCTTTCAGGCAGTCGTTGTTAGTTACCCTGGCAGTCCAAGGAATTTGCAACATTCGTCTTAAAAACCACATCTGTTTTGCGTCTAAGTTCTTCCTAATTTGTTCATTTACATTCAAGATTCACTGCCATACAGCAAAACTGGTTCTATATAGCAATTTAGCACTCTCTTTCTTACATTCATTGATAGCGACTTATTGCATAACATACTTTTCATTTTCTGAAATGCGGCTTTTGCCTATCCTATCCTGCTCTTAATCTCTATTGTACATCTTCCACCTGATGTTATAAGTGCCCCTAGGTATTTAAAATTATCCACTTGGTTAAGAATTTCCCCATCTATTTCTATGTCACATTTTGGTGTCACCATTTTCTTTGATATCACCATTGTTACTGTTTTCTTGATATTCAAGGAGAGTCCCCTTAGCTTAGCAAAACAAAACACTTCCTTGTAGTCATAGAAAAATGGTTTTATAGGAGAACACCAAGTAAAAAGGGCCGCTAAAAGAAGTAATGTGAATTGGAAAGACATTAGGACACAAAATAAACTTAACACAGAAAGTCGCTTAAAAGTCTATAGGATCGACTTCATTGCACCGGGTTTTTTATCACATATGGCTCGGTCTCTTTCCAGCGCGGAAAGCATTGCACAAAGCACGAACTCCGTAGCTCTAGCGAGGACCCACAGGAGCCTTCGAAAAATTTCACTCGTGAACCGAACAACGCGGCCCGTAATAGAATCATAACCTTCGGAGCCCGAGTCAAACTGATTGACCAGTTCGCCACGAAGACTACTTAACACAGAAGTAAGATGATAGCAATGTACATTATTTGGACTCGTCATGCGATTCTTGAACATACTGTAGCAGCTAGTTAGATTAAAAGGGAAAATAGTGAGAGAGAGAGAGAGAGAGAGAGAGAGAGAGAGAGAGAGAGAGAGAGAGAGAGAGAGAGAGAGGCAGAGAGACAAAATAACAATACTCTTGTATGGAGATGCGTCAGTACATGAGTTGCTACAGTTCTAGAGAAGAGGGTTGAAGAAAACGCATGAGCACCAAAGCCAAATGGCATGAACTTGACGATGATATTGATGGTATTCACGATTCACTGTGAATTCTTATGAGTTTCTAATTTAATAAAGAAATTAGTGTACATATCATATTATCTATTTTTGTACTGTGTACTAATTTTGAATAAAGTACATAGCTCAAGGTAAATCGGCATTCAACAAGATGAGGTATATGTTGTGAAACATATATTTGTCAATGACTGTGAGAAAGAGAGGTATATAATGCCAACTTTGAAGTAATAGTGAGTCATTGACAATTAACAGATTAGCAAGAAATTATTTGAAATCTTATGAGATGGATTCAATATAGACCAATTATGAGAATACATCGAATCAAGACTAGAAGATTGATGAAGCCTTCGTGGCAGAAACCATATCATAAGAGAGCTGGCTGCTTTATCAGAAATAGACAATCCACAATTTTTGGACATACCATGAGGAATGTAAACTGGAATATATTGTGACTTTCTGGAGATAAGCGGCTTAATGGAATGAAGCTCCATGAGCAATGAATGGGCAAAAAGAAGGCAACATGACAGTACAGACGTATACCTGTGCATAATGAAGATGGCTTCCCATGGCCAAAGGTGCTAGGATATGTGTGAGGACACGAAGCACGGGTTGCACGACGTTCTCCTCCCCAAGAGAGGTGTGGCATGGGAACAGGCACATTTCGCGGTTGTGGGACATGCAGGAAGACAATGGAACATCTCGATACCTGGTTCGAACGTACGGCAGGAGAAAGACACCCGGAGTCATTGCCCTCCCCAGAGACTGTTAGGAAGATAGAGGGCCGAAACATCCCGGTTAGGGGACGCTTCTGACGATCAGAAACCTCAAGTCGTGCTTGCTCCACGGTGGAGTGTGTATCACTGACAACAAGAAAGTCTGAAAATATAAGAGGCATGTGATGACTTTGAAAAAGGATACTTAAGATCACGGCATAGAGAAACAATATACAACTGAAATGATTGTGAACACTTAAGACAGAAGGACATGGACAAATATGACAAAGAACAGTTGGCATGGGTTATAAGAACACGATTATTTTAATTTTATTGACGTAAATATTGATCAATATAGCAGTTTCTTAACATATGCTCTGACATGACTCTATGTACAAGCAAATCATTTGTGTAAGCTACATGCACTGACCGTGTTATGTATTGTCACTGTAAATGTCTGTAGAAATATTGATGTGATTTTTTTACCAATAAGAGATACAATTAAATTGCTTTACTTTACCTTGTTCTCTTTTTAATTGCATCCAAGGTACCATCGTCTTTAGGGGAAAAAAAACGTTATAAGCTTCAGTATGAAGATCTAACATAATCATAAATGTTGAGACATATTACAAAATCTGCTGTATGACAGTAAATTTTTGATTGTGAATGAACAAATTAGGAAGAACTTGGAAGCAACACAGATGAGGTTCCCGAGACGTGAATACTTTTAATATTAGCTTAACTAATGTTTCTTTGCCGGTCTCTCTGGCTGTGGGGTTACAACACTTTCTCTCTGTAATCCCGTTTATCACGCAGAGTCTCGTAGCGGAGAGAGAGCTGAGGCGGTTCGACCCCCGCTCGTGACTTGCGGGATAGTGAGCCGGTCGCTCAGAAAGCAATGGCAAACTACTGAGCGTAATCTTGCCAAGAGATCAACATACAGCTGAAAGATGCTGGTGTTGACAGCTAAGTCCTGTAAAGGATATGCTAAAAAAAAATGTTTCTTTGGCTGTACTAAATTCTCTGGCACGTTATGTCTGTTTACAAAAATATAACTGTACTTTCCAGAATGAAGTTAAAACCGAAATTTATTGCCCCCTTCTTCCCCTTCAAACCACTCTTCTTCATATTTTCCGATTCATTTTCTATGTATCCCTCTATTTGTCCATTAATCCTCCCTTGTCTATACATCACAATGAAGAGAAAATACATTTTGCAGGAGAACCCACAAAAATAATTTACATCAAACCCACACAAATTTATAAATAGCAAGTGACTCAGAATATCAACTGTCAGACGGTGATTTGAAATAACAAATATTTATAATTTTTTTATAGTTTGTGAATCCCATGTAAAACAGAGCTTACATTTTAAAGACCCATGCACAGTATTCAAGTTGCCTGATCCCCGAAAAGAGGCTGTATCTATCAGAGAGAGGCTGGTGTAGAAAACGTTCCTCCTGAACTGTTACCAAAGTAGCAGGTCCATGAGGGCTGTGTTGGAGGGCTATCTTTCCCCTCTCCAAGGTAGGAAACTAGTCTGTGTGCAAGGCTCGCACGATCCCCTCTGCCTTGTCCATAGACAATCGACCACTAAGAGGTGCATTCCCTGCCAGCCTATCAGCCTGTTCACCCCTTCTCCCGCACTCCCGCATGGCCAGGGCAAAAATCCATACTACAATCTGTGACATTTGAAGCGACGATAACCATTCCACACGAAACATTCATTTCTCCACCTTACTAGGCATACTCTTTGAATCCGTAATGAGTACAATGTGTGTTGCAGTAGCCTCCCCTAACCAACAGAATGCCGCTGTTACTTCTTCCACCTCCATTCTCATGCTGTAGGTCGTAGTCTCATATGCCAGACTCTCCTTTTTCAAGAAACGTCCATTAGCCTTTACAATAAAACCCCAACCACTACGTTTGTTTCTCACCACTGATGCATCGGTGTAGATAACTATGTCACCTTGATGTGTGTTACTCTGGATCAGTTGTTGCACTTCAAACTCACTGCGGCCCGCTGCCCATTCTCTGCATCGCACGACCAAGTGTTACTACTACATTGTGCCAATCCGTCATGTCTTCCGGAACTTCAACCCATTCTCTTCTACGATTGATGGCCTCTAGATCACACACCTGACGTTTAGATAATTCTGACTGTGCCATCCAGGACCTACCTCTTCTTAGTCTATGACCCATGACCATATCCATGGCTTCATGCAGGGGGTGATCCCTATCTGCAGCAACTCTCAGGTACCAGTTGGTCTGAAAGACTCTATGCCTATCCGTCATTGTTGGTAGCGCCAAGATACGCCTCATGAATATAATTGGTGTCCTTTGTGCACCTCAGGATTACCCTCATGGCCGCATTCTGTATACGCTCCAACCTTTCAAGCTGGCTCTTTGATACTGTCAGCAGCCCCAAACCATACTAAATGACATAAATTATTAACTGCTGAAAGAGCATGTAAAGCACTATCTGATCTACCCCGGCTGCAGCCATCGCCCCCAATGCATTAAGTCCCCTACCAGCCTTCATCACCAAAGCCTCACATGATCCTTAAAAGATAAACACTTGTCAAATTTGATACCTAAGTACTTCATTTTACTCTCTCTACTGTCGCCAAACGGAAGTGGGTCTCAGATGGGACAACACGGTACCCACGTTGACCCACCCCGTCTCGGTGGCTAGGCCACATTTTAAGGCGGGTGAGGGGGGATTTCAGAGTAAAAAGAGTTAGGCCCGTCTTCTAGGTCCTTGAGATGTTATGTATCGGGGTTGTCGTGAACTTCACGGGTCCCGAGAAACATAACTCAACTCTTTGAATGTGTGTAGATATTGGATGTTGTAAATCGCACATTCTGGTAAAACCTCGGGGAATAGTGAGTAGCCATAACTTTCGTGTGGTAACACTCGGAAATGTTCGGCGGGTTCCGGAAGTGTGTCCTTCCGGGCCCGACACGAAGAGGCCATTCGGTAGCCAGTCATCAAGAAGGGAGACCGCTTCTATAGCCAGCTGTATACTAGGTATCTGGGAGAATGTTCTACAGCTACGGTTGTTGCTGAAGCTATCCTTTCACGGCCGCGTCTTCCAGCTGTATACTATGCAACTCTTGTAGCATTAGAGATTGATCTACAGTGGAGGTCCAGTTTGTCATTGAGATGACTGTCTCATGGCTGTATCATGGTGTACCTTTTGGGGCTCCTGAGGGGACCGACAGCCAAGGCTTGATGAACCTACCGGGTCGCTCTCTGTTGCATAGTTGTTCTTAAGTTTTAAAGGTAACACACTTCTACTTGGCGTCACGTTGACCTCGGGTCAGCGGACACCAGCTGTTAGTTAAGTTTCTACCAGGCATGCCAGCTGTGTAGCAAGTCTGTGTGTTTACTATAACTTAGATTAACGCGTAGGCTACGGTCAACAGACAAGACGGAATGTATTTCGCGAGCCAGCTCAGTGAGCAGTCTGGTTGAAGCGAATTATCAATACATTTGACGCCCTATCTCAATAATGGGGTACATGAGGAAATTATGGTTAGGACAGAAGAATTCCTCTTGAACAGAGCTGTAATTTGATTGCCCTAATGTATAGGTTTGACATTCATTAGTGCGTTTCAATCATCATCATGTGGCGCGTTGAAACAAGTACTTTGTAGTCAGCCTTAGGTGACGCGCAAGAACCACAACATGCGTTTCTCGATAAGGTGAAACCCAACTATGTAGGAGGCTATAGGCTGTGAAGTGATTATCGCCACGTAGGCCTGTTGTTATTTAACTGGCCTTAGTCAGAAGGGGGAAATATATCTTCACACCTACTATGGGTTAATTTACCTTGGGCCAGTATACGCAGTGGGAAGATATCCCACTCATGTAACGCGTCTATATTTCATCAGTGTTGTCTGACTCCATACTTCCTTTGATGAGAAAGGAATAATTTGTCAGGCGGGTTTATCTTTCCATTGTCTCTATACTTTCATCAGATCCAGATTGTTGAGATGTTTGACTTTACCCAATTACTAAGCAGCCAAAGGAATATAATTATGTGATGATTGTCTAAATACATACACTCACACACAACCGAAATCCAGGTAACTGATGCAGAAAGGTGAAAAGCGACAAACACAAGAACACAAAACTCTTCCGTGGTGGTCTAGTCCTTAATTAAGTATGTCAGGTTAGTTACCATTGCAGTGGGAGCATCTTCCATTAACCTTGGATGTGTCATAGAGTACTTACCTGAGGTATGCTGATATGCTTATCTACTTTTCTAATGAGACAGATTGTGATTAAGAAAGATGATCCAGGCCTTAACACTTGATGATCCCCGTAGGAGGTATGGATTTCTGCCATCCCCATGAATGGAACCTGTCATCATATCTATTATCTATTAGGTATGAGACTTGTGGCTGAAAAGCTACTGACCTACGTTAGGATTACCAGGAGTCGTAACCTAACCAGTCCGTGAGACATGTCTGGGAATTCAGACATACTATTGTGGTCTGAGCTGGAGGAACTGACCACAATGAATAGGATGTTAGTGTAGATGCATATTGATGTAGTGAGTATTGTGCAAGGGTGTGATGGATGTGGAAACCTGGCCTGTTCTTGCTTACAGGAACCCCTTTGCTGTTGCTGTGGGCGAGTGCCCTTTGCTGGTGCTGGCGACCTTTGCTGGTGCTTGGCGGTTGCGGTTTGCTGATTCCTGTGGGCGAGTGCCCTTTGCTGTGTGCTGTATCCTGTGGGCGGCTGCCTGTTTGCAGTTGCCTGTTTGTTGTTGACCCTTGGCTGATTCGGGAGAGCCTGTTTGCAGTTGGTCCTTTAAATATTGAGCACAACCCACTATTGGCAACGTCGATCGTATTCTGGTATGAACCTAAGGCCTATCCACATCAAAATGGAAGACTATACTCGAGTTTCGCTCTCGGTTGAGCTCGTCAGTAGTGCATATCCCTGACCGGATCCGGAAATAAGCCCCAGATCACTGGTGTGTGTGAAGCGGGTGTGTAACCATGCGGCACACGCTGGACACACCAAATTATCACAACAGAACACTACAACGTTACCCATCGTAGGCTATGCTCAAGTTAGTCCTTTGCTGGGTGCTGAGGACTAGTGGCTGTGTGCTGTGACTCTAGATCAGTGGTTCTCAACCGGTTGGGAATTCCCCCTCCCTCCCCCAGGGGGGGGGGGATTTTAGGGTTTCCAGGGGGGGGGGAATTAAGATTATTTCAAGATCGCATTAATACAAGAACCACTTACTTGATATTGTTTTTCCTTTTATATTTTACGGTTCTGTACTTCTCACCCTAATGTAAGTTTGGTTTATAACGTAAGTAGACCCGCAAATCACAGTTTTATGTAGATATCTAGACTTGTTCTAGTATGTGTTATTAAATTTAGCTTCCATTTTTATGTATACTGTGTAAGGGTGGGGGTATTTATAGGGAGGAATTCGAATGGGGGGAATGACGTTCTGAACATATGGTAAAGGGGGGGGGGGCATGAGCCAAAAAAGGTTGAGAACCACTGCTCTAGATGGCGCAGAAGGCCACGTGACTACTGACTGCTGAACGTTACCAGGCTCAAGTCCCGAGGCTCCAGGAGGCATCATACAGGTTCAGGTGAATGTGTCTTACCACCTGGGTCTACACACTGACAACCAATATTACATTGACATATCTCGTGTGGGATGATGAGAATGTCAAGCAGACTACTGTCACCCAATTGACATTTCATTTCTGTAGTGTCTGTCTGTCAGTTTGTCGGTTAGTGTGCTTGAGTCTGAATCTCTAATAAAGATTCTAGATTCACCTATTATAAGATTGTTCGCTTATAGTCAGGTAGGTGTCTTGGAATAGTGTCAGTCTTCATATGGGCAGGGTCGTCCGGGCACCGTCCTGGGTGGGGGGGGGGGCAATGGAGTTACAGGGTAGACAGAAGTTAATTAGGAACCCCAAGTGAATTATATTGGCAACCACCGAGAACCACGCTGGTGTTGTCACAAGAGGACATTCAATCAACATAAAACCTGAGACATATGCTTTGACGATCCGGTTATACAGAGAGTACCACACAACCGATGCCTTGTCTGGGTTTATAACGGCCTCTGCGTCACTGCATCACTCTGCCCGACACCATAAACAAAATATTGCACAATTTCTTGCCTGGCATATTTCACTGCATCGAGTCAAGTGTATTTTATCATATGAAGTGGATAACAAAATAATACTTTGACTGAAATACTAAGTACACAGTCACTGATATTGTTAGAATCTGGAGAAGTCTAACACTTGACAGGAAGCCATCCTTTCAAAACTTCCCACAGCAAGGATTGGGAGTCAGAAACAATAATCGCCTTGATCATTGACATTTCGCAAAGTACCTTCAGTGCTGTAGTTTAATCCATTCTCACACTGGAGGTTTTTTTTTGTGATTCTCACCACCCTGCTTGTGATTCATTATGTCCCTCACACTAGCTGAGAAACCCAATCCTCATTTGTGGCCACACAGCACAGAACCATAAGTGTTGACTATAACATTATGATCCCAACATGACATGGGACATTCCCACACATGCTCCGTATCCCATCTTCACAAGCCACAGAAGTGTTCCCAATCTGATCACATACTTTACATGCTCCTGCAAGTGGCAGGCCTCTTGATCATATTTGTTCTGTTACTGCCACTTCGTATCAACTCTCCCCCAACTCTCCTCCAAGTAGCATGGTTACCTAATAATATTTGTTTTTGTTACAGCCACTATGCATCAAGTCCCTCCCACCCACTCTCCTCCAAGTGGACATGGTCATCTTATAATATACATGAAAAGGCGATGTCGTCTGTCTGTCCTGTCCTGTCTGTCTTGTCTGTCCTTCCTGTCTATGGGTGTCTGTGTGTCTGTGTGTGGTGTGTTGTATATATGTGTGTGTATGTGGTGGTATGTATGTATGCGTCGCGTGCGAGCGAGGCGTGCGTACACGTAACGTAACGTACGTACGTACGCAACACACACACATACACATACATACATACATACATACATACATACATACATACATACATACATACATACATACATACATACATACATACAAAACATACATACATACATACATACATACATACATCATACAATACATACATACATACATACAATACATACATACATACAGACATAACATACATACATACAATCATACATACATACATACATACATACTACATACATACATAAATACTAATACATACATACATACATGCATAATTGCGGACGGACGGACAGACAGGACAGACAGACAGACAGACAGACATGACAGACAGACAGACTGACTGACAGACAGACAGACAGACCGACCGACCGACAGACCGACCGACAGACAGACAGACAGACCGACAGACAGACAGACATATCCAGCGATATACCCAAGCGATGACCATCTGCTATTTGGGGTTGTATTGTCTTTCTCACTCTTTGCATAATAACTCATAGCAAAATCTTCGTGATGTGACTTTAATACTAATTGTTCTATGTTGATCACCTCCAAGTATCCTGATTTCTTTGGGATTGCAATAAACACACAATTACATAATTCAGAAGGTATATTTCCGGTATCATTTAATGTGTTCAGCAGTCTGGTGAATTGAACTATTCCATATTCATCTAAAGCTTTAATCATTTCTGTTGTGATGTTATCTGAACAGGGGGTCTTGCTAGCTTTCATATGTTTAGAATATTCTGAACCTCCAACTTCAAAACTGGACGTCCTTCATGATTAAATCGAATATCATTCTGTTCATCTCTGTTGTCATCATAAAGGTTTTTCACATAATCTGACCATTCATGTAGAATCTGATCTTTTTCTATTATGATTTTGCCATCTTTAGTTTTTAGACATCCCTGCTGATTTTCTTGTTCTTTTATTAGTAAGTTCCTGAATTCTTTTGTGCACTAATGTGGTATTTTGACTGTTGTGTTGTTTTTCAGTGTCTGTGCAATTTTTCTCAAGCCATGCTTCTTTTATCTCATTACATAATATTCTGACTCGTCTGTGAATTTCTTCATATTTGGCAGGATTATTTTTGTTGAGTCTTCTTGTCTCCATTAGTTGTAAAATTTCTTCAGTCATTCATTTCTTACGGCCCACATTCTTTAGTTTTGGAATTCCTGTTTCCGTTGCCAAACTGATTGAATTCTTCAACATTTCCTATTGATAATCCACATCCTAAAATAGGATCTCTAGATCAGACAATACATCAAATCTGTTCTGTACTTCTATGTTGAATTTGTTTTGTATTTCCATGTCATTTCTCAATGTACACAGATCATATTTAGTGTTTCCTGTTATATACTTGACTTTCTTTAACGTTACCCTCAATGTACCTGTAAGTAAGCTGTGGTCACTATAACAATCTGCACTGGGAACTGTTTTTGCAATTGTTAACGCATTTCGAAACCAGCTAATCAAAATATAGTCAATCTGGTTTCTAATCCTGTTATCAGGACTCCTCCATGTCCATAATATTCTAGGGTGATGTAAACACCAGGTGTTTCCTACAATCATTTCCTGCTCTTTTGCCCACTCTACAAGTCTGTTTCCTCTTTCTTTTCTCTCTCCCAAACCATGGTTTCCTACTGTGTACTATCACCTTGATTTCCTACTTTTGCATTGAAGTCCCTTATAATGATGTTTATTTCTGAAGTTTTACATTTCTTTAAAGCAGACTCAATGTGATTATAAAATTCCTCTACACTATCTTCACTGGATTCTCCTGTTGGGGCGTATATGTGCATAACGTTTATGTTAAAAGGTCTGCCGTTTAATGTAACTAGTACAACTCTGTCTGACACCGCCCAACATCCTTGAATAGATTTTGATATCTGCCGATCCAAGATAATTGCCACCCCTCTCAGTCGATCTTCTCTTCCAGAATAAATAATCTAAACATCTTCATCTATTTTAATACCTGCTCCTTGCTAAGATGTTAGTTTGTGTCTTCAATTCCGCTCGCCATCCAGTCAACAACACCGTAGCAGATTAACGGGAACCAAGGATGAATCAATCTCAACTGAAATGATCGCAGTAACGATGGTGTTCCACGTCAATGCAAACTTTTATTAATGGCAATCGGTCGCACAGGCTAATATATGACCGTTCCCATGTTAATGGGAGGGACAGTCAAAATATAATAATAAATAATGATTTGTACATATTCTACGTTAGCTTCCGAGCTCGATTCCATTTTAATATTTAAACAAATGACGAATAAATATCACACTATCCATCGCTCTGTCATTATCTTACGTTCCTGATCCCTAAACAATAGAACTTACGCTACTCTGCGTGTGGGCTGATTCCATGACTTCCAGCTGACATTCAACTGGCACATTATGACGCCATACACTTTCTCATTTTCTCGGCTTTAAACGTCCTTATGCCAATCGTCCTCCTTACTGCAGATTGTGCCATTGTTTCCTCCTCTTGCTGGTGTATCAGATGTCATGTCGATAATGTCTTTTAGTTGGCTATTGATGTTGATATCTCGGTGTTGTCATGTTGTGCGCCCGTCTCCATGATGTTTCAGAACTTGACTCCTATGGTGACGTAGTCCGCCGTGACGTCATGTGGCAACTTATGTAATCATCCGCCTCTCAGTTAACTCTCCTTGTCCCGTTTGTCATAATTTTCGTATCTAATTCTAAATTCATTGACTCTTGCCTCCGACGCTACATGGCACTTCTGTCCATCTCGTTTCGCACATCACTAAAATATTAATTTTCTCTCTTTCTATTTCTTGTTTGATGTTATCTAATTTTTCGTCGTCGTTTAACGTTCTAACATTCCATGATGCTAATTTTAATGTCTCTGTCCTTGTCTTGCAGTGATCTGTAGTTAGACGAAACATAATGAACTAGGCACTATTAAAGAAGGTAGTTTGCCGTTACTTTACTTGTTTGGCACTGACCATACTGGCCGGGGACCGCAGCCATTGTCTCGTGAAAGGGATCTTCTGTATACCGTCGCGAAACTTGAGACAATAACCAACAGCTATCTGTCGGCTACCCTCAAAATTTCATCCGCCACCTGCCTTCCGTGGCTTCTTGTGAACACTTCCAATAAATGAATACGAAATAACACCACAAAATCGACAGGAAAACACTAAAAACAGAGTCTCCCGAAGAATGAACGTTACGTCGTCGCCATTTTATCGGAAGGCTCCTCTTTTTCTGTCAACCTTAAGAGAAAAAAAAAAGAGCTGCACGCTACACCATTACTTAAAGTCGCTTAAAAGTCGACAGGGTAGACTTCATTGCACCGGGCTTTGTCCCTGTCACAAAGTAAATGATGACAGAGTGACAGATAGAGTGGCTATGGTTGTGTCTAGGGTATGTCCTTGTAAATGTGATGTTGAACAACAGATTAACCAAGATGCATCCAAACCAAACACCTGTCAGTGAACAAGCGTTAATTTGAGCACATAATATTCCTTTAATTCTGAATTAACACAGACACCTGTAACATATAAATCCAGGAACAATAATTCTCTAAGAATATATCTCCATCCCAATGGAACACTTCGAATAACACTGCCTCTCACGGCCTACAAAATCTCGTCCCACACGACAGGTATACGAGCCTCTCTCTAGGCTCGACTCAAAGTAACCCACTCTGGGTCTCGAATTCCACTCACTATCCCTGGAACCCATAGTGCGGAGTCTCTTCCTAACTCCGTCACAATTTTCCACTTTTCTCAGACCACGACCTTCTCCTGGTCCGGTCTAAACTCAACTCCCCTCAGCTCGGAGTCCAAACATTAACTGATCTCCGTCAATCTTTGTCCCTCTCTTTTCAACAATTCTATCACCCACAATGCTTCACACACAACACACAACCTCACTGCTCCAACTGTCTGCCTCACCCTTATTTTAGCCAGCTGACTTCTTCTTCGCTCCCCCTTTCAATTACTGTCTTCTCATTTACGCCCTCTGGGGGACTTACTATCCGCCCTATTTTATCTCGTGAACTGTTTATATTGTACGGTCACTCACCTTAATGCCAATGACCACAGGCATGTGTCACTACACCACCCTCAAAAGAAAACATCGTTTTCAAATGTTGGGAGACTAAAACTTATTAAATATGTGACCCAGACACATTGCCTGGGTAGCCCTAAGTATGGCTGCCCCTTACTCTAGCTACCACACTAAATAAACATCAAATGCTCATAGTACCTCCCATTTTCCCCCACACATAATACACCCAAATTTTTCTACTTGTGTACCAATGCATGAACTAATACATCACATAATAATAAATACATCATAGGAAACATCATTTTTGTGTATCTGCGGGTCTATTAACATCCCCCAAAAAAGATACAAGCTATTTGTGTCCCGCCCCTTATCAGGTGGTTCTTTTCTTGCCTAAAACCCTCCATCTTTTTCTGTCGATGCTGTGTCTACCCTTCATTACCCATGCCTCATTTTTCCTATATCTTTTAAAACATCTGTTTGCTAATCCTGGTTCTGTGATGTCGTTAACTCTCTTTGGAACTGCCTTAACTTTGCAATCTAAATTGTACCGTTACACTGGAGTCTCTGTTTAGTCTGCCCTCTTTATTGAATCCTGGCCAATATACCTGGATCCTGCTCTTGCTGCTTCCGCCTTACTCCTATGTGCCCTGCACCTGCCCTATCCTGAGCTGTTCTAGTATATCGGTCTCTATGTGCTAACGGTTACTACTTGCCCACATGCAGTTCCGCCTCTGAAAACCTGCGAGTGAGAACATTTTCTTCCTTCCAAAGCCCCATCTACCCTTCTTTGTTTGTCTATGTCTCACTTTACTACTTTCCCCTTGGAAACTTTTGGTCGAGAGTAGTTCTTGTCTCTGGGATTCCCTACAGCTATATTTGAGATCGATTCTCACCTGCTCAGCTTTTCTATCTTTGCCCTTTGTTTTCTACTTCAAGTGCCTTTTTTTTCAGCTATACTCTCTAATTTGGGTTTTTCTTTTGGTAACTACCTCGTTACTATTTCCACTATGTTTTTTGGTCCCAATAAACACTTCCTTTTCTGTACACTCTTTAACCCCTATAACTTTCCTATGAAAATCTGCCACTGGTGAGTCTAAAACACATGCTGTCACTCTTTCTGTTATGTATGGTGTTTTTACTGTTATCACGGCTATTGGGTAGAATTCTACTGTCCCATTAAATGTTATGGATCTAATCTTTTTCCCTGTATAATCCGAGGAATGCACTAAACTCTTTCTCACCCCGATGGACGTACATCCGGAATCCCTAATTGTTAACGCTGGCCTATCATTAACAAACCCAGATGCATCTTTAGACTTCCTCCTTCAGGACTGCTGATCCTGCTTTCACTGTATGACCACATATTAAGACTGGCTGACCGTCTTTTTCAAAAAGAGGTTTGCACCCACTACAATCTTCATTGTTCAGCGTCTCAATTACTTGGCGGGATTTGAGTGCTCTGTTTCTCTCATCCTACATTGATGACTGACATGCCCCTTCCCTTCCCATTTGAAACAAGTGATCTCCCTTTTACTGTTGTTCGTTGGTCCATCTGATGGTTGTGCATCACAATCTGCCCTTTTGTGTCTCCAGCTCCCACAATTCCAACATCCGGCATAAATATTTGGCCGTCTCTGAAAATTCCCTTTTTTATGGGTACCGTCCCGCTCTGCCAAAATAGTTTTCCACGGGAACCATTGTCTTTAGGGTTTTTGTTCCCATATCTTTTGTTAAATCTACATTTTTTATCTTGGTCTAATAACTGGATTCTGGTCCTGTTTCGTATACGCTGCACAGACTATTTTCCCCACTCATAAGTCTACCCAAAAGAACTGTTGGATGTGCAGTCATGTAATTTTGCCCTAACTGTGACATTGTGTCTATGTCCTTTGGCTTTCGTTCCTCAAAGAAAGCCACTAAATTAGTATTGCACGATGATAACACCTTGTCTCTCAGCATTAAACCACTAATTTATTAAAATCTTTTCCTACCTCTGCAAACTCCATCCACTTATTAAATGTATTCTTTACTGTGTTAACAAAATCTGTGAAATCTTGATTTGTTTTCTGGCACTAACTGTCTAAACTTTTTTCTATATCCATGTTCAGTTAGTTGGAACTTTGTCAGCAAACGTTGACGTAAGATAGTGTAGTTGTTTCTTTCTTCTACAGGTAAATTGAACATGGTGTCTAGTGCCTTACCCCTAAGAAAATCGCCAAGTCGCATCGCATACTCTTTCTCTGGAATACCTAACGCTTTGGCTGATGCCTCGAACCTGGCCAAATAATTTCAAGGGTCCCGGTCTGTAAAATATGGCAGTTTTATCTCTGTGACGACTGGGCGGTTTTTGCTTTCCTCACTTTGACCCTTCGAAGATAGTTCTAGTTTTCTTAACTCAATTTTAGTTTTCATCTGACACTTGATCTTCTCTTTCTCAATTTCCATTTTTATCTGTGTCTCTTTCTCTTCCTGTAGACGCTTTGCCTCGCGTTCATTATGCCTCTCCTCTCCCTTTCCCTCTGTTTTTGTTCTTTTTCTTCTGCATACTCCTGTAACTCTTTACCTTTCAGGCCTATTCGTTCCCTGCCTTTTTTTAAAAATTTTTTTAATTTTTCCCAATTAAAGTAAAAGGGGATCTTTTTTACTTTGTTTTTGGACAAACGTTGCCCCGTAAATTCAAAAACCCAACCCTTTTTAA
>JACEFZ010018968.1:0-98018 GCA_014155875.1 Cepaea nemoralis | reverse complement strand
TAAACTGCAGCATCATCTGCAAAAAGCAACTCTCTGATCAGTACCCTCCTAATTTTGGTCTTAGCCTTCAATCTCTGAGCATTGTAGAGGCCGCCATCTGAGCGTGAGTGAATGTATATACCACCATCCTGATCATGAAATGCATATTTCAGTAGAAGTGAAAAGTATATTCCAAAGAGGGTGGGAGCTAGTACACAACCTTGCTTAACTCCACTCTTGATTTCAAATTATTCAGAAGTTGCTCCATCAAACTTGATTATACCCTTCATGCCTGTGTGGAACGATTCCACAATGGACAGAAGAGTTGGTGGGCAGCCAATCTTCTTTAGTGCCTTGAACAGACCCTCACGACTGACCAAATCAAATGCCTTTGTGAGGTCGATGAAGGCAATAAACAGTGGTTGATTCTGTTCACGGCATTTTCTTGCATTTGTCGCAATGAGAATATCATATCAGTGGTAGACCGGTTCTGTCGAAAGCCACACTGTGATTCGGGGTAGACTTGATCTCCTAGAACTTGAAGTCTGCGCAGAACAATTCTGGCAAATACTTTTCCAACAATACACAGAAGTGAGATACCCCTATAGTTGTTGCAGTCGCTCCGATCGCCCTTGTTCTTGTACAGTGTTATGATGCTTGAATCTTTGAAATCCTGTGGGACTTGTCCTTCACGCCAGCATAGCTCTATTAGCTGGTGGATCTGTATAGTGAGTGTGTCTTGCCCACTCCTGATAACCTCTATTGGAATCCCATCCTTACCTGGAGCCTTGCCAGATGCAAGTTCATTTATAGCACACTTAACTTCTGTTATGGTGGGAAGTGTGTCCAGGTGGTCAAGAGTTGGTAGAGCCTCTATGGCGTTGAGGGCATTATCCGCTAGTTTGGTCTCACTTGAGTAAAGCTCCAAATAGTGCTCTACCCATCTGTCCATCTGCTGTTTCTTATCAGTGATGACTTCTCCAGTCAAGGTTTTCAATGGTGCACTTCTTTTGATCACTGGACCACAGGCTTTCTTTATTCCTTCATACATGCTTCTTATGTCTCCCTTATCACTTGCGATTTGAATGGACTCACATAACTTGATCCAATAATCATTTGCACACTGCCTGGCAGCCTTTTGCACCTCCTTCCTAGCTTGCCTTAGCTCACTCAGAGTGTTACGCGTTGGTCTTTCCTTGTTTCTTAAGAGAGCTTTCTTCTTCTTATCAATCAAGGGCTGCAGAGTCTCGCTGTTGGCCGCAAACCAGTCCTGCCTCTTATGATCCACAGTGCCGTAAACCCTTACGGCAGTTTTACAAAGAGTTTCCTTAATTTGACCCCACTTTACATTTACTGTACAATTTTCTGGTGTATCAGTGAAAGCGTCTTCAAGTTGCTGTTGAAACTGAAAGCACTTTTCAGGATCATGAGTGTTAATAATATTAATCCTGGGGCTAGATTTGTGTTTAGCTGTGTAGATTCTCTTTGGTCTCAGTCTAACCCTTGCAACAACCAAAGAATGATCCGTATCACAGTCAGCACTGTGGTAACTACGAGTCAATGATATATGGTTCAGATGTTGTCTCCGTGTGATGATGAAGTCCAGCTGGTGCCAATGGCCGGATCTTGGATGTTTCCATGTGACCTTATGCATCTCTTTTGTTTTAAAAAAAGAGTTTGTAATACATAGGTCATTACTGGTGCAATGCTCCAGCAGCCTTTGCCCATTTTCATTCATGCGACCGATGTTGTATTTTCCAAGACACACTGGCCATGAACTCGAGTCCTTGCCCACACGAGCATTGAAATCACCGAGCATATAAATGTAGTCGGATTTTGGAACTGCCTTAATCACAGAGTCTAACTCCTCATAGAACAAATCCTTCACATCATCAGAGGAATCGAGTGTCGGTGCATATGCAGTAATAATGGTGGCAAACCCACAAGAGGTTGCCAAGCGCAGGGATAATAGTCTTTCATTTCCTCCTGCTGGAATTTCAATCATTCCCAGTAGCGAATTCTTCACTGCAAAGCCCACACCGTGTTGCCTTTTTTCTGCCTGCCCTTTACCCTTCCAGAAAAAGGTGTAGTTGTTTTCCTTGAGTGACCCTTCCTCAGCGAGACGAGTCTCCTGCAGGCCAGCAATATCAATGTTAAGACAATTGAGTTCGGCATCAATCACAGCCGTTTTTCTCACATCGTCAATATTGGTCAAGTCAGTGGAAAATCCTGGACACATGGTTCTCACGTTCCAGGTTGCAAGCCGTAGCTTGAGGTTTCTATTTATATTTTTGTTTGTACCTGGTGCATTGGTTTTACAGCCTGCGATTCAGATTTTGTCCTAGCCCCAAGCACCCATTGAAGCAGGCAGGCTGTGGCGGATCAGAATTTAAATACAATACTGTAAAATAAGTTTTTTTTTTTTTTTTAGTTAGTATGTAATTATTAATTGCTCACTTTTAGATACAGAACAGTTTAGTTTAGTTTCTAAACTAAAAATAGTGTAATTATAGAGCAGAAGTAGAAATCAATTATTAGAGAAAGTGGCTGCTTAATTTATGCAGCAGTTACAAACTTATTTACTTACAGTAATGCATGATATTTAATCAACAAAAGAAAGATATTGCAATGTAGTGGTTACATTAAGACAATGTGAGTACATTTTTATGAAATTTTCTTTCACTAACGACAAACATTTCACATGACATTTATCTATATATATAAAAGAGAATGTTTGTTTGTTTGTCCTTTATGCGTTCCCGAACGGTCCATCTGATTGCAATGAAAATTTGTATAGATGTTCTCACATCCAACTGACATAGTTAGTTAGTTTAAAATCAACAATTTTTCCTCAAGCATGAAAGAAAAAGGTATTACGAGCTTCAGAAACAGACGAAGAAATATCCCGCCATCTTGCTCCAAGGGAACTCACTCTCTGATTAAACCAGAAATTAGTTATGAACAGTTGTTGTTCTCACTCCCGCGGATCCAACTGAAATAGTTAGTTTAAAATCAATTTTTAATTTTTAGGAATGGGAACGGGATCATCAGAAACAGACGAGCAACGGGAATGGAAGCAGGGGCCGAATGCGTACACTGTGCTCTTAGAGAAATGTATTTCAATGTATAATGACTACTTATATGAATTAAATGAGACGCTCCCCACCAGGGGCCAGGCGATGTGGGGCCGGGTCGTCTAGTTTAATATAAAAGGGCAGCTATTTATAACTATTAATTAGGTCACAGCACATCCTATCAAAAAGTCTTAAATGTCAAGTGCATTTTTCTCGAAGACTCTCGTGCTTTGTGCGCTGCTTTCGGCAGGCCGCCCTACGGAAAGACACTGAGCCATATGGGGGAAAACCCGGTGCAATGAAGTCGATCACTTTGATCCTGTCGACATTCTATCAAAAGAGGAATGTGACTTTTACTTTCCTGTTACCAAAATACACAATGAAGTATACATCTTGTCGGGTTTGTTAGCGATGCGACACACTTTTAATGAATAATAAACAATTTGCGGCCATTTTCAATTGTTAATTAGGTCACGGCACATCCTATTGAAAAATAGATAATACGTTAAGTTAGGCCTCGCCACCCCGGATGCAATGATATATGGTACTATGTTGTCCGTTTAAAAATAAACAAGCCAAAGGGCACTCTTCCGAATTGCGGTCCCAAATAGATCCGCAGTGAATAGGTCAGGGGTAAGGGTTAGGGTCAGTGTTTAGTTAACAACTAACCCTAACCCTTAACCCCTGACCTATTCACTGCGGATCTATTTGGGACCGCAATTCGGAAGAGTGCCAGCCAAAGTAATAGAAGGCAGAAGTTCTCAGCACCCAATTTATTGGGCCGCGATCAGCTGTGTTCAATTTACTAAGGTTCCTTTACTGTTTACACTTCCTGGTTGACTGGTTCAGATTGTATAAATCACGACACAAAAAAATATTAATAATTCCGCTTAGAATTAACGTACAGTCTTCATTGAGATACCGTTGGATTCGTCTTGTCAACCTGTATCCAACTGTCATTGTTTCATAAGTAAAAACAAATTTTAAATACTGTCTATATATGCTATAATTACTATTACTAATAAGTCGTAAAGTCGGAAATAAACAATGATGAAGTTCTTGAACATGTGTTCCAAGTGTAGCTGAACTTACAAAAAGTTTAAAAATATAATATTTGTCAAAATCAACAATGAACAATTCAATTATTTCAATTTTGTAAAATAAAACACAAAGACGACAATGATATGATATAGATAGAAATAGAATTGTGATAAACAAGAAGTCGCCTGGTTTGTTCTTACAATTTGTTTCGTTTCAACATAACTTTTGTTTTAAAAATCATCACAATAAAAATCAACTTCCGGGTCAGGTCATAATCTTAATTCCAGATCTAGGTCGCGTTCTGGCGAGAAATTAATGTATGTAATGTAATAAATCGGCACTCTTCCGAATGACGGGTCTAAATAGTTCCGCAGTGAATGATAAATCTTAGGTGTAAAAAAACAGGGCCTCATTGGATGATGCTACAATACGAAACACAGCAGAATGTTGGTTAATATATAATAATAAAAACCAACCAGTAACGCATTTTAGCAGTGTTGGTTCATCATCATCATTATCATAATCATCATCATCATCATCAGGTGCAATGCCGATAAGCGTGGAAGGTCATGTTTCGTGATCTCACACAATCATCAGTCTTTTATCAGGACAGTGTTCTTGTCCCGATAATGATAGGCGACCAAACCATCCGGCTATTCCTCTCTTTGTCTTCCCCGTGCTCTTTCTCCATCGTCATGCTGCTCGTGGTCATAGAGTGGGCACCACTGGATTCTTGAACGGTTCGGCCCGCTGAACGGGCTGTAAATGCCCACGCACTTCTCTGCTGCTTTACAACAGATCCATCTGTATATATGAGCACTTCGGGGCTATCTGAGTGTTCATAGATGAGCGCATTGACTTCTGCATTGACAGCGGCTGGGTTCTGCTTTCTGCACCGTCTGTCGAGTGTGATAATGCAGGAGAAAGTGCACTTAAAAGCTGGAGGCACCGGCACCCATTCCTTGCCGGGGTTGATACTGGTAAGACTGCAGAGCTGTCTAACGACATCTTCCGCCCGACCCATCCATGATGTGCCTCTCTTTAGCCTGTCACCCTTTTCTCTGAATATAGCGTCATGCAGAGGGTGCTGCTCATCTGCACTTATTTTTAAGTATGCACGAGCTCTCCAGATCTTGATCCTGTGTTCCATTGTCGGGAAGTCAAGGAGGTATCTCATTGCTACACAGCTGGTGTCTTTCGTGCAGCCCAAAATGATGCGCATGGCTTCGTTTTGTACCTTTTCAAGTCTTCCAATCTGTGTAGGGCTGACAGTGAGGATAACCAGGGCATACTCGATGCGTGAAAGCACCAGTCCTTGGAACAGAAGTATTTTAGCAGTCTTTGCTCGATATTGGCAGTCGCCATGACTCTCATTGCTGACAAACCTTTTCGAGCTTTCGTTATGACATAATCGACATGATCTCTGAAGGACAGGCTACGATCAAGCCTCACGCCAAGATATGTCATTGACTGGGTTCTACTCAAAATGCTCTCATCCATTCTTACCGCCGGCAGGTCTGTGTTCACAATATAGTTGTTTAGGGAGAACCATGCAACCGATGCCTTTGCAGGGTTGACAAGGGCACTGGCATCAGCACACCATGAAGAAATTCGATCTAGTTCACCCTGCATATCATTGGCAACCGCCTGTCTATCTCGACCTTGTCGATACACGAGAATGTCGTCAGCAAATGACAGAGTCCTACCCCTCCCGTCCAACTGTTGTTCAGTGATCGGCACCGTATACACGTTGAATAGTACTGGTGACAGTGGTGAACCCTGCGGCAATCCTGGACATATCGTTATCGGCTCAGAAGACCAACTCCCGCATCTTAGCACCACCTTCTTTTGGAGCAGAACTGCAGCTATCCATCGTACAAGGTGAGGGTGCACTTTCAGTCTGAGGAGGGTTTGCATCAAGTGCTCGAAAGATACTCTATTATATGCGTCCTCTAAGTGTATGACGGCCGCACATGTCTCTTCTCTGACCTGAAATCCTTCGTAAACATCTTAAGCAAAGACCGCCGCATTCAGCCATGACTCTTTGTTACGTCTGTATCCTCCAAGTGTGGGCGGGAAGCAGCTGAGTTGTTCCAAGTCACAAGCAAGTCTGTGTGCTACAATTTTCTCCAGTAGCTTGCCAACAGTGTTATGCATCGTAATGATTCTGTAGCCGCTTATCTTGGAATAGTCTTTGTTCGGTTTTGGCAGCGACAGCAAGTAGCTGTGTAGCCATTCTTCTTTGACCTGACCCCTCTGGATACTGGTGTTGAATTCTCTGACCAGTTCTTCCATGTCATCATCTGATATCACCAGTAGGTCACCATATCGGATGCCGTCTGGGCCTGGGGCAGGTGTTAGGTGATTTCTTGAACATCGCACGCATTATCTCAGCTGTGATTATCCATTCTTCGTCTGTCCCGACCCCCTCGCACAACTGAGAGAGTGTCGTTGTGGTCCTCTGTCTGGCGGGCTCTTCTTTCTGGTCAGTCTGTTCTATGTAGCGTGCAAGAAGAGCCTTACCTTTATCCGCATCCGACTTTTTTCATGTGAGGCCTTTAAAAAAAAGTGGCTTAAAAGTCGACAGGGTCGACTTCATTGCACCGGGATTTATTCCATATGGCTCGGTCTCTTACCGCAGCGCGGAAAGCGTGGCACAAAGCACGAACTCTGTAGCTGTAGCGACGACCCACAGGAGTCTCCGAAAAATGTAACTCGTGAACCGAAGGATGCGGCCCAGAATCGAACCCACAACCTTCGGAGTCCGAGTTAAACGGCTTGACCACTTCGCCACGAAGACTCCCGCCTTGAAAGCCTGGAATACCCCTACGTTGTGCAGCACCGTTCATGCTCTTATGGAGGCGCCAGAATGTCGTAAGAGATCGCTCGGAGCACACCTTCCTGCAGAACTCGTCCCATTTCTCGGCCTTGGCCTGTTTGGCACAGGAATTGAATAAAGTCGTCGTCCTATGGACCTCAGTCTTCAGGTTCGCCAACTCAACCTGTGGCATGTTGACCTTTGTGGCCATTTGCCAGTCTTTGACAGCCTGCCTCTTTCCCAGCCATGCCTTCTCGACCTCTCCATTCCACCATGGTGGCTGCAACCAGCGCCTCATTCAACGTGTGATCTGTGTCTGCAGCTACTCTGAGGTATGCATTCGCTTGCATCACCTTGTTCCTACCAGCAACAGTAGGCAGACCAAGGATGTAACGCATACACACTACTGGAGTGTCTCTGGTGCATCCCAGAATGACCCGCTTCATTCTGTATGCGCTCTAATTTCACCAGCTGACTCTTTGAGACAGTGAGCAGTCCTAGTCCATAATCAATCACTGAGAGGATCAAGTGCTGGTATAGTGTGAAGAGCATTCTCTGCTCTGTGTCCATTGCAGCCATAGATTTAAGTGCATTGAGTCCCTTTTGAGATCTTGTCACAACCGTCTCCACATGGTCCTTGAAGGACAGACTCCTGTCAAATGTGATTCCCAGATACTTCAGTTTGTTCTCTCTGTTGACGCTTCTACCATCTATCGTGAGGCTTGGGGCATCATCTCTCACAATCCTGTTGTCTAGAGAGCACCACAACACAGCCGCCTTTTCTGGGTGTATGACAGCACTCATTTCAGTGCACCAGTCAATCACTTTGTCTACTGTCACCTGTAGCTCCTGGGCTGTTTGATCCCTATTTCTCCCCTGCCTTTATGCAAGAATATCATCTGCAAATGTTAGAATTCTTCCAACCCTTGGTGCTTCTAGGTATGCAATCTTGCTTGTATACACATTAAAGAGCACCGGTGAGATTGCAGATCCCTGTGGCAGTCCTGGGGTTAAAATATGTGGCTCTGAGGTCCATGCGCCCAGACGGGGAGCAATCTGACGAGAATGCAGGACGGCTGCGATCCAATTCACTAACCAGGGATTGACCCCCTTCTCCATAAGTGCGGTCATCAAAATATCATAGCGAACTCTATTGTACGCATCCTCGAGATCAAGCGCTGCCGCCTTCGTTTCCTGAGTACTCTGGAACCCCCATAAACGTCAAAGGCAAAGGTGGCCACATTCGACCAGGTATCTTTTCCTGGCCTGTAGCTCGCCAGGCCTCTTGGAAGAAGCTTCCCCCTTTCCAAAAAATCCTGCAGCTTAACAGCGACTATCTTCTCTAAAACCTTCCCAAATGTATTTTGAAGGGTGATGATCCTAAAGCCGCTTAGCTTTGAATGATCCTTATATGGTTTTGGGAGAGGGATGAGATAGCTATGCAGCCAATCCTGCGGTACTGACGCTGTCCTAATGCTCTGATTAAAGCAGCCGGCCATCTCCTTCAGGTCCACATCGCTCAAAGCCTTCATGTGGCCATACCTGACACCATCAGGCCCTGGTGCCGTGTCTTTTGCAAAATATGTTTAACATCTTCAAACAGTATGATGTCTTCGTAAGGCATATTCTCTATTGTGCCAGATAATTCCACTCTAACTGCATCCCTGGTATCCGCATCACTGTGATTGGTCTGCTCTGTGGGAAAGACTTTGAAATTTCTTGTGTACTGAAACCAGTCATTTCTGATGTGAACTTAATTCGGCGACATGCACTCGGACACCGTCAGTTCCAGACTTTTCTTGAAGAAATTGATTCTGAATTCTGTGATTTGCCTTATCACAAATCAGTGAGGTGGCTTAGCTGCGGTAAAGTCTTGTTTCAGTTTTACAAGCTCCGAATCGAAATAGATGTTTTACTCACTGAAAAATATAGAGCTGATCTACAGCTGTCAGATACTACATGGCTGTCAAAGTTATCATTTTTGGTCGAAATCACATCCCACATGAATGAACTGAATTTGAAACTTCACGGAAAGGATAACCTTGCCTGTGATCTCTACAGAATCATCAAATGGTTTCAGAGAAAGCTGTCATTGTTTGAAGCACAATTGGAAGGAGAAAACTTTTATCATTTTCACTTTTTCAAAGAGTTTAACGCTACAATCACCGAAGATATCAACCTCGATTTTCCGAAATAAAATTATTCGTGTCTTAAGGAGGCATTTTTCGGAAAGATTTTCAGATCTTGACAGAACTGAGAGTGACATTCTTCTTTTCCAGAATCCGTTTGATTGTAACCTTGATGATGTGCCAGTTGAACTACAGATGGGGCTAATTGATTTGCAAGCAAATGACTTGTTGAAAGAGAAGCACAGAGAAGAAAAACTTGTTGAATTTTATCGCTCCTTACCTAATGATGAGTTTCCTAAACTGAAGAAATTTGCGGCTGGTATGGCATCAGTGTTTTGAACACCTTATGTCTGCGAGCAAACATTTTTTTTATGGAGTATGTGAAGTCAACACATCGAACGAGATTGACTGATGAATATTTGAAAGCAATTCTTTTGATTGGGTGCAGCAATTCCAAACCAAACATTGATGATATCTTGAAAGCCAATGTGGTAGAACAGGTAGATGTGGTTAGTGGAGATTTGATATAAAAGAAGGTTCATAAGAGGTAGATGAGGTGGAATGTGGTGGTAGAAGGGGGAGATGTGGTAGAATGAGGTAGATGTGGTAGAAAGAGGTAGATGTGGTAGAATGAGGTAGATGTGGTAGAAGGAGGTAGATGTGGTAGAAGGAGGTAGATGTGGTAGAATGAGGTGGAATGTGGTGGTAGAAGGAGGTAGATGTGGTAGAAGGTGGTAGATGTAGTAGAAGGAGGTAGATGTGGTGGAAGGAGGTAGATGTAGTAGAAGGAGGTAGATGTGGTGGAATGTGGTGGTAGAAGGAGGTAGATGTGGTGGAATGTGGTGGTAGAAGGAGGTAGATGTGGTGGAATGTGGTGGTAGAAGGAGGTAGATGTGGTAGAAGGAGGTAGATGTGGTGGTAGAAGGAGGTAGATGTGGTGGAATGTGGTGGTAGAAAGAGGTAGATGTGTAGAAAGAGGTAGATGTGGTAAAAGGATGTAGATGTGGCAGAAGAGGTAGATATGGAAGTAGTTGTAATAGAAACAGGTAGATGTAATAGAAACAGGTAGATGTAATAGAAACAGATAGATGTGGCGGAGAAAGACAGCAGAAATTGACAGATCAAGGTATCAGTTTCACACAGGTTCAGAAAAAGTAGCATCGTTCCTGAAAGTTAAAACGGGGATCTACCAAGAAGAATGGCCACAGGACATTCTTGACACACGGAGCATGAACATGCAAGTGGCAGTGGAATCGGTAACAGGTTGAAATTCTGCAATACTGGTCACGATAGAAGGGAATGATTGGAATGTGTCTCTTGGACATCCGCGTGGAGACATTCTAGAGATCTCGTGCCTGGACACATCTCTCTGAGGTCCGCGCGAGGTTTATAAGCATCCGTAGGGAGGTCGTCACTGGCGGTGGTCGGACGAAGACCGGCCCGCCCACTCCTGAATATAGGAGTCCTTCTGCAAAAGGGGGGAATTCTTCATTTATGTTATTATTATGCCATTTATGTATTTATTATGCCATTTATGTATTTATTATGCCATTTATGTATTTATTATGCCATTTATGTATTTATTATTATTTTTGTTGTTGTCCTTCAGCGGCCGCTTTTTTTTTTGCGTTTTTGTTATTGTTTTTGTCTTTGTTTTTGTCTTTGTTTTGTTTTTGTTTTCGTTTTATTTTTTACATACATATTTTACATATTGTTATATGTATGTTATTTTTCTAACTATTGATATTAATATATAATACATGCATGCATACATGCACACACCACACACCACACACACACACACACACACACACACACACACACACACACACACACACCACCTCACAGACACGTCACACATGCACACACCACACACACACAGCCCACCTCACCCCCACCCAAGGTGCCTCAAGTTGTGGAAAGTAGTCCATTACTTTTACCTTGACAAACATCTTCTTCTTCTTCTTCTTCTTCTTCTTCTTCTTCTTCTTCTTCTTCTTCTTCTTCTTCTTCTTCTTCTTCTTCTTCTTCTTCCTCCTCTTCTTCTTCTTCTTCTTCTTCTTCTTCTTCTTCTTCTTCTTCTTCTTCTTCTTCTTCTTCTTCTTCTTCTTCTTCTTCTTCTTCTTCTTCTTCTTCAGCATTCCGAGCCATTGAGGTTCTATGCTGCAGATATAATTCGCCTCCATTCATCTCTCTCGTTGACCTTCTCTTGCCAGTCGCTGTTTCCAAGTGCTTGTAGGTCTTTATATATATTATCTCTCCACCGTCTACGTCATCAAGTAAAAACATCGGAGAAGCATTAGAAATGCAGAGACTGGGTCAGAGATTAGGTTTTGAAATAAACCTATTACATATGGAGTCTAACCTGTCTGACAGAATTTTGTATGGAGTTGCCAAACATAAGGTCATAGGTCACCTGAATTGTGGAAACAAATATAACATGACTGTAGATGAATAGTCTACACGAGCAGCGATATTGTTTCTTTGTGGTTTTTATGCACGAGGAAGAGGATAAAGATGGCCTTCAAACGTATCTTGCAATATATTTCATTATGGTTTCTCAGACCAGTATTTTTATTTGTATACATTTGTAAAGTAACCTGAAAAAAACAAGATCTGTTGAAATATAACTTGTTCTTTGTTGTTAGACAATCCCTCTAGATAAGACAGATCACAACAATAGATTGCCAGCCAACTCTTGATGGGGGTGTTCTAGTTAATGTCATTGGACAACTGAAGGTAAGTACATTCTCTTATCTTGGTACACCTGTGCCATTATATTCTTCATGAGTCCAAGATCTTTCGTAATCACGTGCCCTGTCAAATGGCATAGCTGTTCATGTGTCTCCACAGAAGTCCCTTCTGTCCTTGGTGTTCTGGATCAAGGCTATGCTCCATGCCACCATCTTAGGTCATCAAGCATTATCTCTCTTGGTCTACCTTTGCCGCATCTACTTATGATTTCTCCAGCTGTCCACTGTTTTCCACTGCCTCTCTCCTAATCACATGTTTAATCATGATCTGAAAGATTCACAATCAGCCCAAGGACTGAAACATTTGATGATGACCCACAATAGATTATTTATATGATGTGTTGAAGAGGGAAGCTGAAGAACGCTACAGGATGTTATGCATAAAATAAATGTTTTTTTGCCAAGATGGTACAGTTTTTGCAGCTTTGCTGTAAATGGAGGCAGCACATATAAAGGTCCTCTTCGTGATAAACCAGGAGGAAGATGAAGAAATAAATGAGCACACAAAAGGCGTATTCGTCAATGTAAACAGCTCAGTACAAAAGGGACTTCTTCTTTTATTTGCTTGAAATTTGTCTGTATCTGCAATATTCTTTTACATGTATTTCACTGTCTTTTAGATATAAAAGGGGCGAGCACGAGCAACAAAAAGAACAAACAGTAACTGTCTTGTTTAGTTCACTCAGTGGCTCATACATTGTATCTTCCTCTGTTGTTTCTCTAGGCCAGAAACTGGCCAATCTAACATGTGCCCAGTTATTTTGACAGATATTCAAGGAAATGTATTCTTACTGTCCCTTTTATATCTAAAAGACAGTGAAATACATGTAAACGAATATTGCAGATACAGACAAATTTCAAGCAAATAAAAGAAGAAGTCCCTTTTGTACTGAGCTGTTTACATTGACGAATACGCCTTTTGTGTGCTCATTTATTTCTTCATCTTCCTCCTGGTTTATCATGAAGAGGACCTTTATATGTGCTGCCTCCATTTACAGCAAAGCTGCAAAAACTGTACCATCTTGGCAAAAAAAACATTTATTTTATGCATAACATCCTGTAGCGTTCTTCAGCTTCCCTCTTCAACACATCATATAAATAATCTATTGTGGGTCATCATCAAATGTTTCAGTCCTTGGGCTGATTGTGAATCTTTCAGATCATGATTAAACATGTGATTAGGAGAGAGGCAGTGGAAAACAGTGGACAGCTGGAGAAATCATAAGTAGCTGCGGCAAAGGTAGACCAAGAGAGATATAATGCTTGATGACCTAAGATGGTGGCATGGAGCATAGACTTGATCCAGAACACCAAGGACAGAAGGGACTTCTGTGGAGACACATGAACAGCTATGCCATTTGACAGGGCACGTGATTACGAAAGATCTTGGCCTCATGAAGAATACAATGGCACAGGTGTACCAAGATAAGAGAATGTACTTACCTTCAGTTGTCCAATGACATTAACTAGAACACCCCCATCAAGAGTTGGCTGGCAATCTATTGATGTGATCTGTCTGAACATGTTATCTAGAGGGATTGTCTAACAACAAAGAACAAGTTATATTTCAACAGATCTTGTTTTTTCAGGTTACTTTACAAATGTATACAAATAAAAAATACTGGTCTGAGAAACCATAATGAAAATATATTGCAAGATACGTTTGAAGGCCATCTTTATCCTCTTCCTCATGCATAAAAACCACAAAGAAACAATATCGCTGCTCGTGTAGACTATTCATCTACAGTCATGTTATATTTGTTTCCACAATTCAGGTGACCTATGACCTTATGTTTGGCAACTCCATACAAAATTCTGTCAGACAGGTTAGACTCCATATGTAATAGGTTTATTTCAAAACCTAATCTCTGACCCAGTCTCTGCATTTCTAATGCTTCTCCGATGTTTTTACTTGATGATGTAGACGGTGGAGAGATAATATATATATACATACCTACAAGCACTTGGAAACAGCGACTGGCAAGAGAAGGTCAACGAGAGAGACCAATGGAGATGGCTTGTATCTGCAGCAAAGAACCTCAATGGCTCGGAATGCTGAAGAAGAAGAGGAAGAAGAAGAAGAAGAAGAAGAAGAAGAAGAAGAAGAAGAAGAAGAAGAAGAAGAAGAAGAAGTTTATCAAGGTAAAAGTAATGGACTACTTTCCACAACTTGAGGCACCTTGGGTGGGGGTGAAGTGGGGGAATGTGGGGGTGTGCATGTGTGGTGTGTGTGGTGTGTGTGTGTGGTGTGTGGTGTGTGCATGTATGCATGCATGTATTATATATTAATATGAATAGTTAGAAAAATAACATACATATAACAATATGTAAAATTTGTATGTAAAAAATAAAACGAAAACAAAAACAAAACAAAGACAAAAACAAAGACAAAAACAATAACAAAAATAATAAATACATAAATGGCATAATAAATACATAAATGGCATAATAAATACATAAATGGCATAATAATAACATAAATGAAGAATTCCCCCCTTTTGCAGAAGGACTCCTATATTCAGGAGTGGGCGGGCCGGTCTTCGTCCGACCACCGCCAGTGACGACCTCCCTACGGATGCTTATAAACCTCGCGCGGACCTCAGAGAGATGTGTCCAGGCACGAGATCTCTAGAATGTCTCCACGCGGATGTCCAAGAGACACATTCCTATCATTCCCTTCTATCGTGACCAGTATTGCAGAATTTCAACATGTTACCGATTCCACTGCCACTTGCATGTTCATGCTCCGTGTGTCAAGAATGTCCTGTGGCCATTCTTCTTGGTAGATCCCCGTTTTAACTTTCAGGAACGATGCTACTTTTTCTGAACCTGTGTGAAACTGATGCCTTGATCTGTCAATTTATGCTGTCTTTTTCCGCAACAGCTATCTGTTTTTATTACATCTACCTGATTCTATTACATTTACCTGCTTGTATTACAACTACTTCCATATCTACCTCTTCTGCCACATCTACCTCTTTCTACACATCTACCTCTTTCTAAACATCTACCTCATTCTACCACATCTACCTCCTTCTACGACATCTATCTCTTTTGACTACATCTACCTCATTCTACCACATCTACCTCCTTCTGTGAATCTTCTTTTATGCCACATCTACCACCACCTTCTACCACCTCCTTCTTCCCCATCTACCACCATCTTCTACCACACTACCACCACCTTCTTCCCCATCTACCAGCATCTTCTACCACAACTAACTCCTCCTTCTACCACATCTACCACAACCTTCTACCACATCTACCACCACCTGCTACCACATCTACCACAACCTTCTACCACCACCTGCTACCACATCTACCACCACCTGCTACCACATCTACCACCACCTGCTACCACTACCTTCTACCACATCTACCACCACCTGCTACCACATCTACCACCACCTGCTACCACTACCTGCTACCACAACCTTCTACCACTACCTGCTACCACTACCTGCTACAACATCTACCACCACCTGCTACCACTACCTGCTACCACATCTACCACCACCTGCTACCACATCTACCACAACCTTCTACCACTACCTGCTACCACCACCTGCTACCACTACCTGCTACCACATCTACCACCACTACCTGCTACCACATCTACCACTACCTGCTACCACATCTACCACCATCTACCTCTTTCTAAACATCTACCTCATTCTACCACATCTACCTCCTTCTACCACATCTATCTCTTTTGACTACATCTACCTCATTCTACCACATCTACCTCCTTCTGTGAATCTTCTTTTATGCCACATCTACCACCACCTTCTACCACATCTAACACCTCCTTCTTCCCCATCTACCACCATCTTCTACCACACTACCACCACCTTCTTCCCCATCTACCAGCATCTTCTACCACAACTAACTCCTCCTTCTACCACATCTACCACAACCTTCTACCACATCTACCACCACCTGCTACCACATCTACCACAACCTTCTACCACCACCTGCTACCACATCTACCACCACCTGCTACCACTACCTGCTACCACATCTACCACCACCTGCTACCACTACCTTCTACCACATCTACCACCACCTGCTACCACATCTACCACCACCTGCTACCACATCTACCACCACCTGCTACCACAACCTTCTACCACTACCTGCTACAACATCTACCACCACCTGCTACCACTACCTGCTACCACATCTACCACTACCTGCTACCACAACCTTCTACCACTACCTGCTACCACATCTACCACCACCTGCTACCACATCTACCACCACCTGCTACCACTACCTGCTACCACCACCTGCTACCACCACCTGCTACCACTACCTGCTACCACATCTACCATCTTTTATGTATCCTCTGTTATATCAAACCTCCATCAACCACAACAACACGTACTTTTAGAGGACTATGTGTGTGTGTGTGTGTGTGTGTGTGTGTGTGTGTGTGTGTGTGTGTGTGTGTGTGATAGTAGAAAGACGAAAAGAGGGAGGGAGAGAGGCTGGGAAGAAGAGAATGAGGGAAAGGATATGAAATAGGGAGAAGCCATGAGCTAAATACAAACACCATTGCCCTGGGTACGCCAGTTATATAAACCCTACTGGGCAGAAGAGACATGGACAAGGTCTGCTGGTGAAGGAAGGAGTGAAGCATGTGGTACTCGACTTGAGCCAGTGGAATCACAGTGCAAGAGAGGTCCAGGGTATACAAATGGAGATTGGTGACTTAAGTTGGAACATCATAAATGTATATGCCACAGTGGACTGTTTTGTCAGAAAGGAACACTGGGTCTGGCTTAAGGAATTGGAGGAATTACCAGGTGATAGGCAACTCATATGTGGAGACTTCAGTGCGAGGAACAGAGATTGGGATAGTAGTGGAGACAACCGACAGGGAATTGCCCTTGCGGATGCCATGGTGGACTCCGATGTGGTCTGTATAAATGATAGTAGGCCGACTAGAATGGCAATGAGGCCTGGCGATGCAAACACAGTCATTGACTTGGCACTTGTCTCCCAGTCATCAATCCTTGATGTAAAGTGGACTGTTTTGAATGACCATGGGAGTGATCACATGCCATGCTCAGTCCAGATCTATAAATCCAGGAAAGTTAAGGCTGGGAGAGCGCGCAAGACCTTCTGGTATGAGTGGACTGACAGCCTTCTTGGACGCTTCAGACAGGGGACATGCAACAGGACTGTTAAAACTCCTTTTTTGCATCCCCCATGGTGGACCCCAGAAGTAGACCATGCTTGGAAAGCAAAGAGAGCTACAGTGAAGCAGCTAAGGAAAGTGCGACAGACACCCCGAAGCTCACGAGAGGAAGTGGACACAGCGGAAAATGTCAAGAAAGACAAGGTGGAGGCTTTCAAGCGCTGTGCTGCAGAGGCGAAAAAGGCAAAATGGGAATGTTTCATGAAAGAGATTGGAGGTGATAAAACACTGCGAAAATTCTGGAAACTGCACAGACAAATACAAAGAATAAATCGGCCTATGACAGTGGGAACAATTTATAGAGATGATAATGTGCGCGTGACAACAGACAAAGAGAAAGGGGAGGCGTTAGAGAGGAGTTATCTGGCACAATAAAGAATATGCATTATGAAGACATCATACGGGTTGACGGCAAAAGACACGGCACCGGGGCCCAATGGGGTCAAGTATGGCCACATGAAGGCTTTGAGCGATGTAGACCTGAAGGAGATGACCGACTGCTTTAACCAGAGCATTAGGACAGCATCAGTACCGCAGGATTGGTTACATAGCTATCTCATCCCTCTCCCAAAACTATTCAAGAATCATTCAAAGCTAAGCGGCTTTAGGATCTCCGGAGAAACGCCTCCCCTTTCTCCTTGTCTGTTGTCACGCGTACCCCATCCTCTTTATAAAGTGTTCCCACTGTCATAGGCAGATCTTTTCTTTGCATTTGTCTGTACAGTTTCCAGAATTTATGCAGTGTTTTATCACCTCCAATCTCCTTCATAAAACATTCCCATTTTACTTTCTTGGCCTCTGCAGCACATCGCTTGAAAGCCTCCACCTTGTCTTTTTTGTCATTTTCCGCTATGTCCTCTTCCTCTCGTGAACTTAGGGGTGTCTGTCGCAATTTCCATAGCTGCTTCACTGCAGCTCTTTTTGCTTTCCACGCATTGTCCACTTCTGGGGTCCACCATGGGGGCTGCAAAAAGGGAGTTTTAACAGTCCTGTTGCATGCCCCATGTCTGAGGCGTCCAAGAAGGCTGTCGCTCCACTCATACCGGAAGGTCTTGCGCGCTCTCCCAGCCTTGACTTTCTTGGACTTAGAGATCAGGACTGAGCATGGCATGTGATCACTCCCATGGTCATTCAAAACAGTCCACTTTACATCAAGGACTGATGACTGGGAGACAAGTGCCAAATCAATAGCAGTATCTGCATCGCCAGGCCTCATTGCCATTCTAGTCGGCCTACCATCATTTATGCAGACCACATCGGAGTCCACCATGGCATCCGCAAGTGCAATTCCTTGTCGATTTTCTTCACTACTGTCCCAATCTCTGTTTCTCGCATTGAAGTCTCCACATATGAGTAGACTAAAAAAAAAAAAATGAGTAGCCTATCACCTGATAAGTCCTCTAATTCCTTAAGCCAGTCCCATTGTTCCTTTCTGACAAAACAGTCCACTGTGGCATATACATTTATGATGTTCCAACTTAAGCCACCAATCTCCATTTGTATACCCTGGACCTCTCTTGCGCTGTGATTCCACTGGCTCAAGTCAAGTGCCACATGCTTTACTCCTTTCTTCACCAGCAGACCTTGCCCATGTCTCTTCTGCCCAGTGGGGTTTACATAACTGACGTACCCACTTAAGAATATGTCGTCATCTGTCTTCTTGCATAAACTCATAATGACAACAACCTTTATTTTTCTTTCCACCTCTTTCTCTCTTTTTTTTTTCTATACCTGTCTCCTCTCTCTCACACGATCGTTCGCTCGCTTGCATTTGAAAGTCCTCATTTGTCTTCCTGCCATAACATTATCCCAATAACTTTCTTTCTTTCTCTCTCCTCTATCTCTCTTCCTCCCCCTTCCTTTCTCACTTAAGAACACACCCTCGCCTGTCTGCCAATCAGAAAGTTATGCCTCTCTCTCTCCCTCACTTAAGAACACACTGTCATCTGTCTGCCTGTCATAAAGTTATACCTATAAAAATCTCTCTCTCTCACACACACACTTAAGAACATGCCCTTGCCTGTCTGCCTGTCAGAAAGTTATCTCTCTCTCTCTCTCTCTCTCTCTCTCTCTCTCTCTCTCTCTCTCTCTCTCTCGTCATGACACATCTTGTTGATGAGAAATAATCTACATGGATTGGTAGAAAGAATGTATGTGCAGAGAGAAGTGCAAACAAAAATATATGTGATGCAAAAAAGAAAACAAAACATTTTTTAAAGTCTGATTTTCAAATCCTTTATTATCACTATCAAATAACACGTTACTTGTAATTACATGAACAGCAAAAGCAAACAAAGAAAAATATAGAAAAATGTGTGTAGTAACAATAATAAAGTATAATAATTGAATTTACAAATAGTTTAAACAACACACTTATAGCTAATGGAGATGGGAGATTATGTGGGTGGGTGAGGAATTTGTGTGCGGGATATGTGAGATGGCGGGGAGATGTGTGTGTGTGTGTGTGTGTGTTGAATGTGTGGTTGAGGGATGTGTGTTTGGCTGGGTGGTTGGAGGTGTGTGGGTGGAGGATATGTGGGTGGGTAATGGGACGGGTGGAGGATTTGTGAGTGGGTGGGGAGATGTGTGTAGGTGGGGAGATGTGGTGGATGGGTGGAGGCAATGTATGTGTAATCTGGGTTGTGTGTGTGGTTGGGTGGGGGTGTTGGGGTGAATGGGGGATGTGTGGGGTGGGGTGGTGGATGTGTCTCACTACATGGCAATATGCATTGTTTATGTTACAAAATTCATTTGGACATGTTTTCCTAGTTATATTTGGTCCTCTGACTCAGATCCCTGGGTTCAACTCTATACTTGTAGGTCAGCATGGCCGAATGGATAAGAACACGTGTTCTTAAACATCCGGTGTGCTGATGCCGAGGTAAGGGGTTCAATCCCTACACCGGTGTAGCATGATGGAACAGAATCCCCATTTCCAGTCCGACACGTTTCATAAATATACTTTGAGTCTAACAGGGACCATCCCAAAATAAGGGCTATTCTTAGATCGAAGGTTCCGAACGATTTGGGGGAGGCGGCGGTATGCACTTGTTTTTGATTGGTTCATAATATGAGCCCACCTATTCCTGGGCCATTTTTTAAAAATCTAATTAGTGGGAGCGGAATTTCACCAGAGGGGTCGCTAGTGTGATGTGATGACCCAACAATGCCCTTGTAGATTCAATATATTGTTCTTGGACAACGGTACCTTTAAAAACATATTTTAAATTTTGTGGCTAAACCTAATGTACGAAAGAGAAAAAATTGATTATTTTATGAATAATATGAAAAAAGTGGAAAACCTAACTTCTGTGCGCCAGAATTCTGAATATTGCTTCTTCAACTTGACACCTTTCCGCTGTATACTCCAAGTGCATATCAATCCCTTTTTGTGACTGGTTGTGTATGTTTAGGAATGTAGTAACTCATGCAGATTCAAACCAAAACCCCTTGTGCATTTACATGCCTAGGATGACTTTTTCTTAAACCAACTGTACTTTGCTCTCGTGCGAGTTAACAAATTGCAGTCTGAATGGGAATGAGTGATGAAACATGTACAAATTTCCCTTTTTAAAACGCAGAGAAGAGGAGTGAGTGAGTTTTGGGGATTAAAATAGCCTCTCACCTTAGAAAGAAAGATGCTTCAAATATACATGTAAACAGGACGGTGATGGCACCCAGAATTGCTAAGTCCATGTATGCCTGGTCGCTATAAGCCAAGAGAATCACTATAAAATTTTTCTTTGAAGTATTACCTGTACCTCTACTGTTGGATGGTTCATATAAACTAGTTCCTCAGAGAACCATAGGGGTGTGACCTGTATCTCAGTTGGCTGAATATAATTAGGCTCATGCAAATTTCAAGGGCAAAATGTTTTCCACATATGTGCTTGGTGCATATGTGAACTATTGCTATGCAAGAGCTTCGTTTCCTACTGTGGAATTACTCAGTGGGGAAAGAGCACATGATGATGATGATGTATCTGTGAGACAAGTCTGGTGAAAAAGGGGTGAGGTCTGGCTTTTTGTGTGAATATGGAATAAGACATTTATGCACCGACATCACAGCTATAGAAATGGATTTCTGGTCGGCTAATTTTAAATGCCCTTATTTAAAACATAAAGCATATTGCAGTTGGTTTTTTAAAAATGGCCCCTAATTTTTTTTCCCCATTTTTCCCTTCCAAAAAATGGGTGGAATGTGGTGGTAGAAGGAGGTAGATGTGGTGGAATGTGGTGGTAGAAAGAGGTAGATGTGGTGGAATGTGGTGGTAGAAAGAGGTAGATGTGGTGGAATGTGGTGGTAGAAGGAGGTAGATGTGGTGGAATGTGATGGTAGAAAGAGGTAGATGTGTAGAAAGAGGTAGATGTGGTGGAATGTGGTGGTAGAAGGAGGTAGATGTGGTGGAATGTGGTGGTAGAAGGAGGTAGATGTGGTGGAATGTGATGGTAGAAAGAGGTAGATGTGTAGAAAGAGGTAGATGTGGTGGAATGTGGTGGTAGAAGGAGGTAGATGTGGTGGAATGTGGTGGTAGAAGGAGGTAGATGTGGTGGAATGTGGTGGTAGAAAGAGGTAGATGAATAGAAAGAGGTAGATGTGGTGGAATGTGGTGGTAGAAGGAGGTAGATGTGGTGAAATGTGGTGGTAGAAGGAGGTAGATGTGGTGGAATGTGGTGGTAGAAAGAGGTAGATGTGGTGGAATGTGGTGGTAGAAGGAGGTAGATGTGGTGGAATGTGGTGGTAGAAGGAGGTAGATGTGGTGGAATGTGGTGGTAGAAAGAGGTAGATGTGGTGGAATGTGGTGGTAGAAGAGGTAGATGTGTTGGAATGTGTGGTAGAAGGAGGTAGATGTGGTGGAATGTGATGGTAGAAAGAGGTAGATGTGTAGAAAGAGGTAGATGTGGTGGAATGTGGTGGTAGAAGGAGGTAGATGTGGTGGAATGTGGTGGTAGAAGGAGGTAGATGTGGTGGTAGAAAGAGGTAGATGTGGTGGAATGTGGTGGTAGAAGGAGGTAGATGTGGTGGAATGTGGTGGTAGAAAGAGGTAGATGTGGTGGGATGTGGTGGTAGAAAGAGGTAGATGTGGTGGAATGTGGTGGTAGAAGGAGGTAGATGTGGTGGAATGTGGTGGTAGAAGGAGGTAGATGTGGTGGAATGTGGTGGTAGAAGTAGGTAGATGTGGTGGAATGTGATGGTAGAAGGAGGTAGATGTGGTGGAATGTGATGGTAGAAAGAGGTAGATGTGTAGACAGAGGTAGATGTGGTAAAAGGATGTAGATGTGGCAGATGAGGTAGATATGGAGGTAGATGTAATAGAAGCAGATAGATGTGGCGGAAAAAGAAAGCAGAAATCGACAGATCAAGGTATCAGTTTCACACTGGGTCAGAAAAAGTAGCATCGTTCCTGAAAGTTAAAAGGAGGATCTACCAAGAAGAATGGCCACTGGACATTCTTAACACACTGAGCATGAACATGCACGTGGCAGTGGAATCGGAAACAGGTCGAAAGTCTGCAATATTGGTCATGATAGAAGGGAATTATAGGAATGTGTCTCTTGGACATCCGCGTGCAGACATATTGGAGATCATCTAGTGCCTGGACACATCTCTCGAAGGTCCGCGCCACGGTTTATAAGCATCCGTAGGGACGGCGTAAATAGCGGCGGTCCGATCGCTATGAAAAAGACCGTACGCTCACTCCTTATATCCGGAGTCCTCCTGAGAAAGGAGGTTTTAAAAATTTTTATTATAATTTTTGTTTTTGTCTTGTTTTTTAGCGGCCGCTTTGTTATTGTTTTTGTCTTGTTTTTTAGCGGCCGCTTTGTTATTGTTTTTGTCTTGTTTTTTAGCGGCCGCTTTGTTTTTGTCTTGTTTTTTAGCGGCCGCTTTGTTTTTGTCTTGTTTTTTAGCGGCCGCTTTGTTATTGTTTTTGTCTTGTTTTTTAGCGGCCGCTTTGTTTTTGTCTTGTTTTTTAGCGGCCGCTTTGTTATTGTTTTTGTCTTGTTTTTTAGCGGCCGCTTTGTTATTGTTTTTGTCTTGTTTTTTTAGCGGCCGCTTTGTTATTGTTTTTGTCTTGTCTTTTTAGCGGCCGCTTTGTTATTGTTTTTGTCTTGTTTTTTAGCGGCCGCTTTGTTATTGTTTTTGTCTTGTCTTTTTTAGCGGCCGCTTTGTTATTGTTTTTGTCTTGTTTTTTAGCGGCCGCTTTGTTATTGTTTTTGTCTTGTCTTTTTTAGCGGCCGCTTTGTTATTGTTTTTGTCTTGTTTTTTAGCGGCCGCTTTGTTATTGTTTTTGTCTTGTTTTTTAGCGGCCGCTTTGTTATTGTTTTTGTCTTGTTTTTTAGCGGCCGCTTTGTTATTGTTTTTGTCTTGTTTTTTAGCGGCTGCTTTGTTATTGATTGTGTCTGTCTTTTTGTTTTTGTTGATTTTTTTTTTTTTTTTTTGCTTACATGCAATCCACACGCACACTCACACCAAACACCACACACACACACACACACACACACACACACACACACACACACACACACACACCACACACATCCCATATCTCATACCCTCCACCCCACCCCCACCCAAAGTACCTCAAGTTGTGGAAAGTAGTCCATTACTTTTACCTTGACAAACACCTACAAGTAAAATAATCGGAGAAGCATTAGAAATGCAGAGACTGTGTGGAAACAAATATAACATGACTGTAGGTGAATAGTCTACACGAGCAGCCATATTGTTTCATTGTGGTTTTTATGCATGAGGAAGAGGATAAAGATGTCCGTGAAACGTATCTTGCAATATATTTCAATATGGTTTCTCAGACCAGTATTTTTCATTTGCATACATTTGTAAAGTAACCTAAAAAAAAAAAAAAAAACAAGATCTGTTGAAATATAACTTGTTCTTTGTTGTTAGACAATCCCTCTAGATAACATGTTCAGACAGATCACAACATTAGATTGCCGGCCAACTCTTGATGGGGGTGTTCTAGTTAATGTCATTGGACAACTAAAGGTAAGTACATTCTCTTATCTTGGTACACCTGTGCCATTGTATTCTTCATGAGCCCAAGATCTTTCGTAATCACGTGCCCTGTCAAAAGGCATAGCTGTTCATGTGTCTCCACAGAAGTCCCTTCTGTCCTTGGTGTTCTGGATCAAGTCTATGCTCCACGCCACCATCTTAGGTCATCAAGCATTATTTCTCTTGGTCTACTTATGATTTCTCCAGCTGTCACAACGTTTTCCACTGCCTCTCTCCTAATCACATGTTTAATCATGATCTGAAAGATTCACAATCAGCCCAGGGACTGAAACATTTGATGATGACCCACAGTAGATTATTTATATGATGTGTTGAAGAGGGAAGCTGAAGAATGCTACAGGATGTTATGCATAAAGTAAATGTTTTTGCCAATATGGGTACAGTTTTCGCATCTTTGCTGTGGAGGCAGCACATATAAAGGTCCTCTTCATGATAAACCAGGAGGAAGATGAAGAAATAAATGAGCACACAAAAGGGGTATATGTCAGTGTAAATAGCTCAGTTCAGAAGGGACTTCTTCTTTTATTTGCTTGAAATTTGTCTGTATCTGCAATATTCTTTTATATGAATTTCACTGTCTTTTAGATACAAAAGGGACAGTAAGAATACATTTCCTTGAATATCTGTCAAAATAACTGTGCACATGTTAGATTGGCCAGTTTCTGGCCTAGAGAAACAACAGAGGAAGATACAATGTATGGGCCACTGAGTGAACTAAACAAGACAGTTACTGTTTGTTCTTTTTGTTGCTCTTGCTCGCTTTGAACTCAAGCGTAGTCCATACTACTTCTAGTAGTGTTGCACTGAATTTTGCGTGTGTATTAGCTTTCCCTATTAATAGTGTCCCGCGGCATCAGTCGAACCCACCCCATCTTCAGAGGTACTTGTAATTTACCTCCCAAAGTCAAGGATGATAGGTCAACATTTTAGTCCAAATGCCCGGTGCAGGGGTTGGACCCCTTACCTCAGTATTAGAACACATGGTGTTTAAGAACGCGCGCTCTTATCCGTTCAGTCATGCTGACTTCCAGACAGTTATATTCATACAAGAGACATCCGGGAAGGATAATCCGGTCAATAAATACCCGCAGAAGTCGGAACCTGCCGGCCTAAATGCGCAAGTAAACAGGCACAACGCAATAACATCTGAAAAAACACTCCGGATGAACACAGAAGAAGAAGATACAAGAGAGAACATGGCAGTTATAGACAAATTTCGAACAAAAGAAGAAGATTGCACAGCATGCTGTGATGTAGTCCTGTTAACATAGACAGCAATATTCTTCACTGTTTAACTTGGAAATGAAGCATGGACTGAAATATTTGAAAAGTTTCTAGAAATTGTCTGTTTCTTTCATTGTTGTTATTTGTACCTATGACTGCTGCAAATTTTCTTCTGCATTTAGTTTATAAACTCTGAAAGGAAGGTCTACTCATGCCTGGTGCAGAATTAACCTTCCCTCTTGAGTTTTCATGCCAGGAAGAGTTATTTTTGTGTTTGCTTTTTCTGAAAACATTCTTACTGCTAATGCTTGCAACTGAGATATATATTATTTAACCCACTGGGGAATTGAGCTTTATGTTGGTGGTGTTTTTTTTTAAGTGAATGTTTGGGGCATTAATGTATTTTTATATATCATGCCTTTGGAATGGATTATTTTTCTTTTTAACAGAATGACCAATACCCCAGTTTGTTGTGGTTATCTATATATATATAAAAGAGACTGTCTGTCTGTATGTATGTATGTCCTTTATGCGTTCGCGAACGGTCCATCCGATTGAGATGAAATTTTCTACACGTCTTCCTCTCATTCCCGTGCTGCCAACTGTCATAGTTTGTTAGTGTAAAAACAGTTATTTACTTAATATTATTTAATATTTTAATTTACATTATAATGTATATATAGCGAGAGGACATAACTTCTAATAGCATTACTATATATGTAATATTGCTGCATATTTCTCAAATAGGTGGGCCTTTTCGCTAGTTATCTACAGGCATATACGTTATAATCCTCCTCCTCACACCTCCTGCTCCTCCCCTCCTCCTCCCACTTATCCTCCTCCCCCTCTTCCTCCTCCCCTCCTCCTCTTCCTCAATCCTCCTCCCTCTTCCTCCTCCTCTCTCCTCCTACCTCCTCCCAGCTCCTCGCTCTCCTCCTCACTCCTTCTCCCTCCTCCCCCTCCTCACTCCTCCTCTCTCCTCACTCCTCCTTCTCCCTCTACTCCTCCCTCCTCCTCCCTGATCCACCTCATCCCTCCTCTTCCCACCTCCTCTCTTTCTCCTCCCTCCACCTCCTCTCTCCTCCTCCTACTCCCTCCTCCTCCCTCTTCCTCCTCCCTGCTCCGCTCTCTCCTCCTCCTCACTCCTCCTCCCTCTCCCTCCTCCTCCTCCCTCCTTCTCCTCCCTCCTTCTCCCTCTACTCCTCCATCCTCCTACTCCCTAATCCTGCTCCTCCTCCCTCCTCCACCTCTCTCCTCCTCCTCCCTCCTCTTCCCTCCTCCTCCTCCCTCCTCTTCCCTCCTCCTCCTCCCTCCACCTCCTCTCTCTTCCTCCTCCCTCCACCTCCTCCTCCCTCTTCCTCCGTCCTCCTCCTCCCTCTTCCTCCCTCTTCCTCCCTCCTCCCTCTTCCTCCCTCCTCCTCTTCCCTCCTCATCCCTCCTCCACCTCCCTCTTCCTCCTCCCTCCTCCTTTTTCTTCTTCTGCTGCTGCTGCTGTCGCCGTTCCATTTACCCAAGTTTTATTGTTAGGGGAAGATGTAAAGCTCTTTCAAGTGCTCTTTCTAATGCTTTTTGTAAGTTGGTCTTCGTTTATCTGAGGTTGTTCTAACTGCAACCAATAAATATGAATTAAATTAGATACTCCCCGCTTTGGGAACGGGAACGGGAGCAGGGGCCGATAATGAATTAAATGAGACGCTCCCCGCCAGGAGCTGGGCGAAGCCGGGCCGGGTCGTCTTTGTTGGGAACGGGAGAAGAGGCCGAATATGAATTAAATTAGACGCTTCCCGCCAGGAGTTGGGCGAAGCCGGGCCGTGTCGTCTCTTTTTGGGAACGGGAACGGGAGCAGGGGCCGAATATGAATTAAATGAGATGCTCCCCGCTTTGGGAACGGGAGCAGGGGCCGATTATGAATTAAATGAGACGCTCCCCGCCAGGCGCTGGGCGAAGCCGGGCCGGGTCGTCTTTGTTGGGAACGGGAGCAGGGGTCGAATATGAATTAAATGAGACGCTCCCCACCAGGGGATGAGCGAAGCCGGGCCGGGTAAGTCAGACAGACAGACAGACAGACAGACAGACAGACAGACAGACAGACAGACAGACAGACAGACAGACAGACAGACAGACAGACAGACAGACAGACAGACAGACAGTCGGGAACGGGAACTTATATGACTACTTATATGAATTAAATGAGATGCTCCCCATCTGGAGTTGGGCGAAGCCGGGTCGGGTCAGACAGACAGACAGACAGATAGACATACAGACAGACAGACAGACAGATAGACAGACAGACAGACAGACAGACAGACAGACAGACAGACAGATAGTCGGGAACGGGAACGGGAGCTTATATGACTGCTTATATGAATTAAATGAGATGCTCCCCACCAGGAGCTGGGCGAAGCCGGGCTGGGTCAGACAGACAGACAGACAGACAAGCAGACAGACAGACAGACAGACAGACAAGCAGACAGACAAGCAGACAGACAGGCAGGCAGGCAGGTAGGCAGACAGACAGACAGACACGGACAGACAGACAGACACGGATAGATAGATAGATAGATAGATAGATAGATAGATAGATAGATAGATAGATAGATAGATAGATAGATAGATAGATAGATAGATAGATAGATAGATAGATAGATAGATAGATAGATAGATAGATAGATAGATAGATAGATAGATAGATAGATAGATAGATAGATAGATAGATAGATAGATAGATAGATAGATAGATAGATAGATAGATAGATAGATAGATAGATAGATAGATAGATAGATAGATAGATAGATAGATAGATAGATAGATAGATAGATAGATAGATAGATAGATAGATAGATAGATAGATAGATAGATAGATAGATAGATAGATAGATAGATAGATAGATAGATAGATAGATAGATAGATAGATAGATAGATAGATAGATAGATAGATAGATAGATAGATAGATAGATAGATAGATAGATAGATAGATAGATAGATAGATAGATAGATAGATAGATAGATAGATAGATAGATAGATAGATAGATAGATAGATAGATAGATAGATAGATAGATAGATAGATAGATAGATAGATAGATAGATAGATAGATAGATAGATAGATAGATAGATAGAATAGATAGGATAGATAGATAGATAGATAGATAGATAGATAGATAGATAGATGATAGATAGATAGATAGATATAGATAGATAGATAGATAGATAGATAGATAGATAGATAGATAGATAGATAGATAGATAGATAGATAGATAGATAGATAGATAGATAGATAGATAGATAGATAGATAGATAGATAGATAGATAGATAGATAGATAGATAGATAGATAGATAGATAGATAGATAGATAGATAGATAGATAGATAGATAGATAGATAGATAGATAGATAGATAGATAGATAGATAGATAGATAGATAGATAGATAGATAGATAGATAGATAGATCCTCGCCAGGGATTTGGGCGAAGCCGGGCCGGGTCAACTAGTTAAATATAAAAGAGATTTCCTTTTCACTATTGAGTGTTACAAAAATTCCTTGAGTGTTTACGTTATTGTTTTTACTAATTAATATACCCTAGATATTAATTATTTAGCTGAGGGCGGAGGGGCAAGGACCCTCCACAAGAATATTATTATTGTTCGAGGAAATTTTTTCCTTGTTCACCTTGAGGACTTCCTTGGCTCTCCGGGACTCTGTTTATGGACTCAAGAAATTGAGCCAGAGAAAGCTATTAAAGTTATAACGGGCCAGGATCACACTGGGAAAGAGGAACTCTAGTTGTCCTCCATCTTTTTTGAGATTTTTCCAAACATCCGACAGCTTGCACATGTATTGGGTCACGATGACGCGGATAGGGTGACCGACTCATTTTCTGGCCCCTCTTCGTTCTTCATATCAAAGAAAAGTCCTGTCGATTCCGCAACCATCTGAAATTCAGGTGGTCAGATTATCGTTGTAGTCGTTTTTATAATTCTGTTTACCTGGTCTGAATCTTTGTCACATGTGTACATATGTTTATGTTTCTCAGCGTGACCTTAACATAATTTGTTCATTCAGTTTATGTGTGTGTGTGTGTGTGTGTGTGTGCGTGTGCGCGCGCGTGCATGCGTGCGTGCGTCTCTCTCTCTATCTTTCTCTCTCTCTCTCTCTCTCTCTCTCTCTCTCTCTCTCTCTCTCTCTCTCTCTCTCTCGTAACCACAACAGCGAACATACTTATCAGACAACCTATTCGGACAACTAAAGACACATTAAACGGACATATGCAAAAGATCTAAAAGATAATTTTGGGAAAGTGGGGCTCAAATGACAAAAACACACGGACAAATACAGACATGCCTGAAAATAAATATCCAGCTTTAAAAAGACTGCTTTTGTATGGGGGGGGGGAGGGGTGCATTCAGCGACCACCAGTTAACATTGTAAAGAAGGGTTGGCCTCTTATTGTCCATATTAAATATACTTGCAGTGGACGGGCTAGTTTGTGTTGTACAAATGAGAACGAAGGAATGTCAGAACCCGCCAAGGGGAAAAATACGAAGGGAGATTAACAGGCACATGACAGATCTCAAATTTTAATCTCCCCCTGATCTCAAAACTCAAATGGGTTTTTTCAGCTCCTGGTGACCAACTGTCAACAAAGTCCATTCTGAGTGAAGGCAAGTTTTGACTTGGACGAGGTCCATTTCTTAGCCTGCCATGGAATGTCCGCGCTGCGGATTTAAAATGTAACAGTTGACATCGAGAAGGACTCAGTTGAATCTGGACGCAACAGAAAGCACTTCTCACTTCAGGTTCACTTGGGCCCAACTTGAGTTCTGTCTAGTGCGAAAGAGTATTTTAAGACGGACCGCCTTGCCAAAGGATTATAACATTTCCTTCTGCTATTCTTAAGTACCTCGCGAGAAGACGAAATTAGAATTTAACGTGCGCTGGTATAAAGAAAGGCAGCTGGTGACGAGCCAGGCCAGTTGTCTCTTGGTTCTGCAGTGACACGAGGTATAAAGGGCTGTAGTATCTTGAAGAACTTATGCCGGCTATACAAGCTGAGACCCTCTGCAGCACAATTCTCGGAGTTCGTTTTTAGTATGCACTTCTGTGCCGGATATTCCTTTAGTTAAACAATTTCGGAATTACACATACAATTCATGAATTGTTCATCTGTGGTTATCTTCGCATCAGGTACGTAGAATTGTAGTTTTATTTTAATCTACATTTAACTAAGTGGTGAGCTATTTCTGAACCCTGAGGAGCAGAGGGTATTCATTAGTTTAGTTTAGTTTAGTCGACGGATCAACATCACGGCACACAAGTGTAACCCATAAGTGCTCCGTTCTACTTCTAACACAAGCCTGAGTCCGGAGACTCTCAGCTCAGTGCACAAACTCCGTAGAACCGGCGAGGATCCTGAACATACTTTCGGGTAGAATTCGAGATAACTCAAAATTTTGCATGGGCAGCGCTGCTAGGCTACCCTTTTACGATTTCCAACTGCCAAGGGACATTTTCCGTGCACAACAATACACACGGGCGTCCGATCTCACTACCCAGAGACCAGGGGAAATTGTTACTAGAAGTCCACGTGAAAAAATCCCTGCCCTCACCGGTGCTTGAACCCGGGACCTCCAGCACTCGAGACGGACACCAGACCTCGAGACCACTCAGCCCCCAGAGGGTATTCATTAAAACTCATAAATGCATTAGTTGTGAAAATTTATTGTAATTAGTATTATTATTACTATATATTATTGGCGATAGTAGTAGTAGTAGTAGTAGTAGTAGTAGTAGCAGCAGCAGAAGCAGCAGCAGCAGCAGCAGTAGTAGTAGTAGTAGTAGTAGTAGTAGTAGTAGTAGTATAGTAGTAGTAGTAGTAGTAGTAGTAGTAGTAGTAGTAGTAGGTTCCTTGCCCTGCAATACCTCCTCGTTTATACCAGTTACCAGTCGTCGAGAAAGTCTCGTGTCGTGTAAGTAAGTTGCGAGCCTACTGATTACCTCGTTACTGCTGCAACTACTGCAACAACAAACAAAAAAAACTATTACTATTACTACACTTATGATTATTTTTATTTCACTGTTGTTATTATTATTGGTTTGTTTATTTGTTTGCGTCGGCTGGCTTTTGAACTCAAGCGTAATACTATACTCGTGCTAGTATTTCTACTGTACTGGGTTGATTTTTGCGTATGCGTTAGTTTTCCCTATAACCAGTGTTCCTCACCATCAGGTGAACCTACTCCGACTTCTGGGGTACTTGTAATTTACGTCCCTAAGTAAAGGATGAGAAGTCAACATTTTGATCCAACTGAGCGATATAAGGGTTGAACCTGCTACCTCGGCATCAGCACACTAGAAGTTTAAGAACGAGGGCTCTTATCCGTTGGGCCACGCTGATCTTATTAATATATTGATATTCTGGAGACGACTATGTGGTGTGTGGTAGCGCACCCGCCTACTACCATGGCTGTACATTGCTTGACATTAACCAAACTTTGGTCCGGCAAACGATGACAAAATGTGTACCTCCGTATTTGTGAGTGTGTGTTTTTGAATGTGCGTGCGCGCGAGTGAGTGTGTGCGATTATACTAAAATAAAGAATACATGACCAGGCATCTCTGCACTACAGTTTAGAAGAGGAAAGATACATCAGGAGCCAAAACAACCTCAACATAGGAAGATAAAATATATACAACTAAACGGAGTCTAAACTAATTCTACAACTAAGAAAGGATAGCAAATACTAACCACAATCGTAAGTTTCCTGTGTACGCTAGCGTAAAGAAACCAATAAATTAAGACTAAGGCATATTTGGAGCCGGCTTCGTAGCTTAGAGGTTATGACTTTTCTCCGTAATCTCATATACTCTCGTCGGTAACGTGATGACGGTGAGAATCAGCAGTGGTTCGAATTGCATCGGTAACTTACAGGGTATGTGAGCCCGCCGCTCAGAAAGCAATGGCAAACTGCTGAGCGTAATCTTGCCAAGAAATCAACATACACCTGAAAGATGCTGGTGTTGACAGCGATGTCCTGTAAAGGATATGCAAAAAAAAAAAAAAAAAAGAGAGGCATATTTGCACTCCAGGAAAGAAGTGGAAATACTCTTCAAGATTTCATAGTATCTTGTACTAAAAGGCATAAGAGGACGCTCTCTCTCTCTCTCTCTCTCTCTCTCTCTCTCTCTCTCTCTCTCTCTCTCTCTCTCTCTCTCTCTCTCTCTCTCTCTCTCTCTCTCTCTCTCTCTCTCACCCCTGTTTGGGGATAGCAATAATGGGGAATTTAGAGAGTAAAAATAAAAATAAACAGTATCATGATGACTATGACAGATTCGAAATAAGGAGGCCACGATAATGTTGATGTAACGCTGCTGATGCTGCTGCTGATGATGATGATGATGATGATGATGATGATGGTGGTGGTGGTGGTGGTGCAAACACTATGACTTAATTTTTTTATTATTTATTTTTATTTCAGAACACACTTTATAGTCACGGACAACAGGGGAGTATTGTATTCTTCACTGATCGGTTATCATGGCCATAACAATATAATAACAAGCTGTAGACATGACCTATAACACCCCGGTAACGTCGTCTGGGATTAGACGCCTCAGTGTCATTCCGGATCCAACAATGCTGAATAATGTTTGTCATAATTCTGAGGAAACAATTCTGACCCCTGCTGATTCTAAGAACATTCTGGAAACAAACAGGCCAGATATGAAAGGTGAAAGTGTGTCGTTGTGTGGAGCTACTGAGAAAAGGCAGTATCTTAAGATAGTAACACAGTCTACATCCACTGGTCAAACCTGTCATCGCATTCTTCATAATTCGCCTTTCAAAAATTCTGAGTGTGTTAATTATGGCTTGATACAGCAACATGGCACCTGTCCAAACAATGACAGAAGATTATACAGAACAGCCAGTTTGGACAATGTTACTGCTAAACCTGAACACTCCATTAATCAATTCCAACACGTTTCTTGTTGCCATGTCAACTTCAAGCATGAAGTCTGTGATACACCCCCTGAAAGTAGATTAGAAATCAGTCAAGGTTTAGGGAATTTCTCATGGACGACTGGGAAATTGCTTTTAGTATTACTGTTGTTAGTCGATTTGTCTTCGGCTTTGAGGGATAAGGAATTAAGTGTGACAGATATAAACTCTGCGGGGCAGTCGCCCTGTCTGCTACACTTTCCAACGACGACTTTGGTGTATGCCCGTCATCCGTATAACTGTTCCATATTCTACCTATGTTATGCTTTCAAACAATGGGAGATGATTTGTAGTCAGGCAGACACGGTGTTCTCCCTTAAACATATGGTTTGTGTATGGAAAAATTCCAATTTAGACGATTGTCAAGATAATTCGACAGAAAATGAAGTTGATTATTTTTCGGACGATACGTTTCCAAAATATGTTGATGATAAGAACAACAAACAGTTTCAATTCTCTAACAACAAAAGAATAGATACAAAACTGGATAGCCAATACGTCAGCTTAACTCGGCAACCGTTAAAAAAGCCAAATTGGGAAATCCAGCGAAACGAAATATTAAAGGATAATGTGGCAGATTTCTACGAGGAGTTGAAAAAAGACAAAACAAACATGTTACAAAAACCAACACTTCAAGGAATGAAACAAGAATTCTTTAATAGTCAGTTACAAATGAAACATAAACCTGAAAGTTGGTATACCTTTATGGTTTCAAGTCCTCAAACACTGGACAAAAGTGCGCATGATTTGCCTGTAAAAACTTCTATAACTGACTTTTTAAAAGAAGCCCAGACTTTAGTGTCTTTTGACAAAACTAATCAAACGACACCGTTTAATTTTGAAGAAAGACATTCTGTAGCAGATAGTAACATGTTTGTTGAGGATGGTAGTAGTGTAAATGATGGCGAACAAGTCATTTCCGATGACGGTAATAGTACCCTAGAGGATACAAGACAAGATTCTACATCTCGTGAAAACAAAGATGTTCGCCCGGATGAACTGAAGGAATATACTCGCAAGTGAAATAGAGGATAACCTTTCGGCAGAAATGGCAGATATACTTCCGGTTGAAACAAGAGTAGCTAGTCCAGAAGACATAGGTAATGAACTTCCGGTTGAAGTTAACCAAGAACTTCCAGTTGATAGAATGGATTATACTAGTGATAAAACTGATTTGTCCTTTTTTGATGAAGCAGAATATGAACACAAGAATAGCTCCGAAGTCAGAATAGAAGGCCCCAGAGAGGAAACGATTTCTCCCGAGGACAGAACCAACGACAACGTTAATATTAGTGGTGACTTCGCCACAAATATAACTCACTTTGGTTTCACTTATCCAGACATAGTTTCCATCATTGAAAACGTTGATAAAAGTGTCGGTTCCATTGAAGTTGGAGAGGCAACAGAATTAAATGAGAACACGATATTCCTAACAACAAATGACAGAGATAAAACACATATTAAGTCAACCGTTACAGTCAGCAACATTAGCATGAACACAATCCCACAATTCCAACTTCCCGCTGGGAAATTTCTAGAAGCCGTTGACTTCGATCTGACACCGGACATGCAACAAGTAGATACGGAAGACCTTTCACGTCTTGATCCGCCATTCCTAAATGGCATTGAACTCTCACTTCCTGTCGACAGGGAATACAACTCTTTGAACGATTCTGCGAATATGCGCATTGTTGGTGAAAGGGAAAGTAAAGCAAGTTCAGGGCTTGGTTCGTTCAGGCCAGAGCAATCGTGGCTAAATCTGCCAGAAGTCCAGCATGTAAACCTGAATCACGTGGAAGTTACGGAAAATAAACTAGAGGGTAACAATAACGTTATCAATCAACAACGGGGAGATTTCGTTTATCAAAACGTGAAGCATAAAAATGTTCTATTTCAAGACATAAAAATTCCAATCACTAACGAAGTTTTTCAGAATACGATTATTTCAGATTGGAATAAGTTAGGAAACCCTAAACTTGACATTCATTTATCTAATTATCAGAAAGACCACAAAGAATGGCAACAACAACCAATTTTAACCATGAAACAACACCTCGGGGAAGAAATTCACAGGAACGAATATCAGCACAGGAATAACAGCACAGTTGTTGAGAAGTATGGTGCGCCGAGACAGCATCAACTCGAAACTACGAGTATATCACCAGAGTCATCGCTGGTGATAAGACCGTGGCAAGGTCTGAGCAATCAGCTGCGCACCCCTCCACCTAAATATAGACAGTTTCATAGTTTATATGTAAAAGGAATTGATCAAGGGAAATATGTTGATAATTCACATCTCTCTAATGTTCTCTTACCGCGACAACTAGTAAACATTCCCATTAAAGCCATTAAGTTAAGGGATCGTGACCTCACAATTAAGAAACAGATAAAAAGTATCAGCGATAAGGTACACAAAATCGCCGATAAAATCAATAATATATTTTGGCTTAACTCCAGATCTGCAACTCCTACTTTGAAGAATCAAACATTCGTGAAGATGGCTAACCATACAAAGATACCACCAAAGCAAGACAGCGGAAAACTTCACTACCATAAATCTCCTATGTGGTATTTGAAAAGCAGATACATCAACACGCCCCTAGCCCGCGACACGTATAAGTTTGAAACACCTCGGGAAAACAAAGACCGTCTTGGTTACGCGCTAATGAAGCCCAAGCAGCACAAAACAAGAGTCAAAGAATGAGAATCATCTCCAAGGAAAAAGATAACACCAAAATGTCTAAGAGGTTGAAAATCAAAAAGACAAGGAAACAAAATAAGAATGTTCAGCACAAAAGAAATCGTAATCAGAGGTCGAAAAACAATAAAACGTTTATTCCGGGTATTCAGTCTATTCCAGGAAGACACGATAAAGACAGAAGATACGTGAGATTTATCGCAGACACAAATAATAAAGACAGCAAAGACGGTAAATTCGTTTCCAGTAGAAATAATTTTAAAGATGTCAAAGACCTCAAATTTATTCCGGGGAAAGATACAAACATAAAAAGAGAGAATGCCAACTATTACCATGGAAAACGACTCGGCAACATCGGTGATAAAGTGTTCAAACCAGACTACAACCACGATCGAATTATGCCTAAATACTACCGCACATATCTGCAGAAAAAAATACATCGTTTGCTAAAATACCTACAACATCCTTCTCTAGACGTGCAGAAGAAAGACAACAACGGTAATAATGTAAAAGAAAGAAAACAATCACGACTAAGCAATCATGGACCCCTGAAAGAAACAAAACAGACACCGCCAAGCAAACAAACTACGCCTAAAATATCCAGCTCTGAAAAACTACAGCCCAAAAATCCACAATACATTGTGTCTAAATTGCAGTTGCCCCACCTTGGAATAAAATCCGATCAGAACACGAAACTTGGAAATCTTTATTCTGAAACTGATGTGAATTCTCAACATATAAATGCGAAGAGAATTTCCAGTTTGAGAACACTGAATCAAATAAACACATCTGATGAAGAAAGTACGAAGAAAAATCACAGCTCAAAACAGGACAGTCTTAAACATAAAACAACAGCCGACAAGAATGCTATAGGTGATCTTTATTTGGGTAATATCATTGATGGCAGTGTAATGAATGCAGACAATCCAAAGCATCGCCGCCATCCATCAGGGAAGACAAGGAATAAACCTGATTTAAAATTGGAAGATTTGAAAATTAAATCTCTCCCAAAATTGTTTTTAGAAGCAAGGTTAGATGTACCAGACTGGGAGAAAAGCCGTGATTTTTCTTACAAAATCCTTGCGAGACCTAAAATGTCGTTACCTGATCACACAACACCCACAACCATATCTGTTTACCCGCCATCTACGAACCAGCCATCATCACCACCAGCGACATCAACAACAACAACAACAACAGCTGCAAGAACGGCTGTATCTCCTACAAACGTACCAGACATGGAGACGCTAAACACGACCACCACATCTCCGCCGTCTGCACACAAACCGCACACGCAGCCTTCAGACGTGGGGGAATTACCCGACTACAGAAAGGAACTGAAAGGTTGGTTCTGATAGTGTTTTCTTTCTTTTCCTTCTGTAGTGTTTCTTAACATTCCGTTCTGTTATCATATTTATCAGATTCAGCGCCAAACAAAAAGTAGGTTTTACCAAATAAAAATGTATGGCGGCAAATGGGAAGTGGGGTGTGTCATAGTTATGACTTAAAAATTGTTAATATGGTAGCAAACATGTTGTATTATATATCAAATTAAAGGGGTTGCATCGGGAAAACTACAGTATATAAGCTCATGGCAGATAAGGGAAGTCGCTTAAGACGATTAATCATCCTATGGCAATTTAACAAATATATTTGTAGGTTTGGTTGTTTGCTTCCACAACGGCATCTATACCACTGCTAGAGTGGGTGCGCCGGGTAGAGTTGTCTTTGTACTGAAGGATAAAACTGGCTTACATTGGATTAAATAAAGACATTTCTTTTTTTCTCCCGTGTATCTCTCTTCTCTGCACTATCCACTATATGTTCTGCTCTATAGGTAGATAAACCTCATGTCTTGCAGAATGGTAAGTATCAGATGGTTACTTATGTTCCTGCCATTGTTTCCTTCATTTTGTTTGCTTCTCTTCTGAGCAAACCAGAATTTCACAGCAGTGCATCGTGGCTCTAGCCAAGGGATGCATTAAAAGCAATATACCAGCGTTATATATATATATATATATATATATATATATATATATATATATATATATATATATATATATATATATATATATTAGACAGCGTAAGGTGTTCTAAGAGACAGAACGACATTTTCAAATCTACATCATAAAGTAGAGGAACAAAAGATGGCAGATAATGCCGTTGGTGCGTGAAATGCTAGGCTTTCAAGGTCACGGCAGTGCCAACTTGGAGTGGCTATCTATCTCCATTCTTGCGCATTTCCTTCCTAATTTCCGGACGATTCTCAAAATTACCTGGCACCTATTTTCGGAGGCTGGGTCAACCATAGGGACGTGCTGGTCGAGAGACGCATCATTTCATTAATGGTGATTGAACCCACACCACTGTCTTTGTAAACAAACTCACTAACAACTCCTCATCAAGAGACTGAATTCTATTTTTCGCATAATGTAAAGGATTCCTATCTACCAGACTGAAGTAATCATCTTAGTCTGCACACTGCGTGGCGATTGCTCTATAGCCAGCGACTTATAATCCCCAGCCCGTCTCACATTCTCCCCGTAACACCAGCAATGCTAGAAATGTCATAATGATGTGTTTATGAAACAAACAATGGTAAATGGTTTTCTGGGAAAACAGATTTGATGAAAGAAATCTCTACAATTTTATTACAGAACAGACTCTGTGGCAAAGGGATTATGGACGCAATTCGTAATCTCGCATACCGCGTTCGAAACACAGCTGCGGGCGATTTGGCAGCAGACCACCTTGCGTTGGTTTGATATGAGTGTCGGTCATTCAGAAAGCAATGGCAAACTACTGAACGTAAACTTGCCAAAAACTCACAAACACAACTTAAGTAACTTGACACACGTTAAAGCGATGGTTGAGCTCTTGTCAGACACACGATCTTCGTAACTGCAGCCCAGCCATTGTACTATTGTGATGCCTTAATTTTCCAGTTTTCCCTTTGTCGGCCAAATATATGAAAGCCAGACTGTACAGCTAACAAAATAAGATGAACGATGCTACGTAAATCATTCTACGGTGATACAAAAAATTGTGGTCTGTGGTTTCCTCCCTGAAAGACAAACCTGCAACCTGGATTTGATGGGCGTAGTTTGCTCTGAAGCGCAAAAAAAACTACGTGAAATCAAACAAAACAATTCTAATTATACAAATCGGTTCTATATTTAGACCATCACTTGGCACAGCTAAATGTCGAAACGTAACGTAAGGCTTAATGGGCGTTGTCAATGTGTTTACTCTTCGTCTGGCAACATTGCATTTGTTGATGACCGCCAGACACAAATAGTTCCGCCTGTATTGTTTTAAGGTGCATTTGCATTGACAGATTAAAGGGGAGAGGGGTGTTGTCTTGTTTCTCCCGACAGGTTTTCTCCGGCGTTAAGCCGAGGTAGCTAAAGGAGTCGTTGGAGATAGTGAATATGAATACAACTACTACTTCTACTACTACTACTACTACTACTACTACTACTACTACTACTACTACTACTACTACTACTACTACTACTACTACTACTACTATTACTACTACTACTACTACTACTACTATTATTACTACTACTACTACTACTACTAATACTACTACTACTAATACTACTACTAATACTACTACTACTACTATTACTACTACTACTACTACTACTACTACTAATACTACTACTACTACTACTAATACTACTACTACTACTAATACTACTACTAATACTACTGACTAGCACCTTACTGTCTTGATAGACGATAGTTTGTAAAACTTCCAAGAACATTTCTTGTTACCAGTATCAGGTTTGGTCGACCTGTCCCTGTCAGTTCATTAAATAAAATCTCCTTCTCGGAGTGGATCGAATACATGACCATCAGGCTGGCAGGCACACTTGCTAGCCACTGCCTCTACCGTGACTAACATACCCCCGTGTACCACCGTGTAATCGCTGCGCAGGAGTTGAACGTCACGTGTTGAGGAGAGAGTTGAGTTGAACGTCACGTGTTGAGGTGAGAGTTGAGTCAAGAACCGACACCATGGTACTCGGGGCATTCCCTTACGTGCTCTGTCATCATTTTTTACAACCAGCGAAGAGTCCCTATACTAATGATCTGCAGTCTGATTATATGTCCGTCTGACCCTTCCTCGGAGTACTGATTGTCGGCTAGATTCTCTGGTCACTCCCTGCCTTTCCATTCTCTAAATGCTTTGATGATGTATTTCTTCATCTACGCCAGTGGTTCTCAACCTTTTTTGGCCCATGCCTCCCTTTAACATATGTTCAGAACGTCACCCCACCCCCCTTTCGAATTGTCTCCCTATAACCCCCCTCCCCCAGTATACATAAAAATGGAAACTAAATTTAATAACACATACTAGAACAAGTCTAGACATCTACATAAAACGTGATTTGAGGGTCTACTTACGTTATAAAACGAATTTCATTAGGGCGAGAAGTTCAGAACCGTAAAATTTAGAGGGAAAAACAATATCAAGGAACTGGTTTTTGTATTAATGCGATCTTAAAATAATCTTAATTCCCCCCCCCCCCCCGGAAACCCTAAAATTCCCCCAAGGGTGGGGGGGGGGTGGGAAATTCTCCACCGGTTGAGAACCACTGATCTACGCTATAGGCAAGATCCTTAAGGACCTTGACCACATCTACCTTTTCATACAACACTACAATAACCTCTGAAGTCAGAGTGGGTTCGCCTGGTGGCCAGGGACACTGGTAATAGGGAGAAAGCTAATGCACACGCAAAATATCAGTGCAGTGCACTAGAAGTAGTAGCAGGTGTATGGACTAGGCTTGAGTTGAAAGCAAGTGAACGACTAAATGTGTTCCGTGGTTGTCTAACTATCTGCTAGTTCTAGTTCTAGGTAGCACCAAACAGCAACCAGTCAGCATTGAAGAATATTAGTTGACAAACAAACACGAGGAAAGCGAAATATTTTGGGCAGGTAAATCTTTATGGAAGTCCAGAAAAGATTATTATGGAGTGAGACGCACCGCGGAAGCTGAGAAGTGCAAGACCACAGCTGCATATGGATTCAACATGTGATAAGATCATTTATACATGGCCGCACCAGAGACAGAGATAGTTTATGAAAGAGAAAAAAACTCGAAAGACTTAAGGGCTGGGTTTAGTTCTGCACCGGATCTGCCACTGAATGGTGATGATAGCACCAAGTAACCCCGTCAAACCGCGACTCTGAGAATTTAAACAATTTCCTTCTAGGGGCAAGTTATTGCCGGAGTTTCATGCCGTACTCATTGACTTAAAGTTGTCCTTTCAACTATCTCTGCCATGTTGGCTCTTCCTTTTAACAATCTCTATAATCTTGTCTCTCACAAAGATATCCGTTATGATGAACTCATTGAGAGTGCGTTGTTTATAACTACCACCAGTGTGTCTCCACAATCAACGGACCTGCTGAGATAACCGTGCGCCAAAACAAGTGCTATTGTCCAGGTTTTTCAGTGCTATATTCCAGTTATCTTTTTGACAAAGCTTATGCAAACAGAAGTTTGAGTGCAAGTTCAACAGGTGCTCAAATCTTGAGATTACAATCTCTGTTGTTGTATAATATTTCAGTGTCGTACTCTGCTATGTTTTCTTTAGACAACAAATGTGTGTTTTCTTCCCGTTAAAGTAAAACGACCTTTCTTAAAGACACGAGGCCTCTTGGATATGTTATGTTTAGCCCATACTTTTGATTGGTCTCTACAAATATTGGTCTAGTACCGTAAGCCCAATGCACTATGGTGTATTTAGAAAGAGTCCTCTATTTACTTACGTATTTACCCATTCCAAAAGTCGGCACTAGGTGAAAGATGTGGTCATTAACACGTCAGTCACCTTTACTTCTCAGGATATTCCCTGGTACCAATTTAGACCGGACACAGGCTTGTGTTGTCATGTGATCAAATACCCATTGAGACGCGGAGTTTTTTCTTTAATAGACCTCTCATTATCATCATCATCTTCCACTTTCGCCGTCAAGCGTTGTGGCGAGAAATAATTGGCGCTCCTAGAGCCCCATGGGTGGCACTAGATAGTGTCATTCCGTGTGATTGTACAATGTCTTTGATGTCGTCGATCCGTTTTATTCTCTGGCGTCCTCTTGCTCTCATCGCAGTTGGTCTTTGATGTAGGGCCAAAGATGGCATTTGATGGTGTTGCATTCTAACGAAATGAACAAACAGCTTGATCTTCTGTCTTTCAATAAATGTGGCACATGGTGTTGATACCATTGTCTGTCTGATAACAACATTTCTTACTCGGTCTCGGATTGTTAGGTTGGCAGATCTCCTCAGGCATCTCATCTCACAGGTGTTGATTTTGCCTAAGTGTGATTTGGATCATGTCCAATTTTGAGATTGGTAGCAAAGGGTTAGTGTGAATACGATGTTTACTATCTGTGGCTTTGCGGACATGGGTATATGTTGATGTTTCACTGTGGATGATAGTTTGTATGTAAATGCACTAGCTTTTTTACATCTGATGTGGATTTCTTTGTCCAATCTGCCATCTTCGTGATCATACTCCAAGATATTTGAATTCTTTAACTTGTTTTCAGAGATGTGCTATTTATCTGTATACTTAGTGGACCAGGAGTTCAGCTAAACTGCATTACTTAGGTTTCTTTTTTTCTTTTTTCTTTTTTTGTAGCTATATTTATACTCATATTGTATCTGCTGCATGTTGAACTCAGATTATTACTATGATTTTGCAGTCTATCCTCGTCGCTATAAAACAGGCACTGATCGCCTGCAAATAGAAGTTCATTTATTCCCTCTGGATCAGTTGTTTCATCTAAAGTAAAGAGTTCTAAATTTTCTGAATCAGTTCTGTCAAAGCTAGCTAGGATATGGTGTCCATGTAGATATTAAATAAGCAGCGGTTAGAATAGATGGCGAGACATCAGATCGGTTTGACATCAAGCAAGGAGTCCGTCAGGGCTGTATGATGTCTCCATATTTGTTTAACCTGTACGCCGAAAATATAATGAGAAATGTCAGAGATGATATAAACAGGGAGCTATATGCTGCCCTTAATATCGGCGGTCATGACATACCGGAGATTCGATATGCTGATGATACAGTATTGCTATCCACAACACAGAATGGTGTAGAAAACCTAATAACATCAGCCCAATTGAATAGTGAAAATCACAACTTATATCTTAACATAGCAAAAACAAAGATAATGCATACAGACAAAACTACTACTATGGAGACAGAAATATATGTTAATGCGGAAAATTGGATTTGGTGGAAAATTTTGAATATCTTAGGTCAGAGGTTCCAAAACCACGGCCCGCGGGCCACTTGTGGCCCTCCAGATGTTAGTAAGTGGCACGCGAGGCCTCGTTATTTAAAATAATATATTTTAATAATTTCAAAAAATGCATTCGGAGCTTCCCATCCGCGTGCGATAATTTACTCTGCTCGTGGTTGTTATGTTCAGGTATTATCGAATGCGCCTGTTCAGTTCGCAAACTTCAGCTGATCATACGATTTCATTCTGGCGACTATTGTCTGTAGAACACTTTGAACACTTGTGTTCATTCGCTCAGAGATACATTTGTCGTTTTGGTTCGACTTACAGATGCGAGCAGTCATTTTTCGCAATGGCTGTTATAAAAAAACAAACTACGTTCCAGACTCACCGACAGTAACCTAGCTGCGCGACTTTGGGCACAACATATTTGTACCCAGACATTAATAAACTGGCATCTTAACTTAAGTAACTGATTATGAAGAACAGTTACAATTGTAAATTAATTATATTAATAGCGATTTTCGAAACTGATTTAAAATTTATTGTTTAATTAACTTTGGATTTTAAACCCAAAAAATGACAGCAGATTAATACTGATACTGACTGTCTTTAAAGTTTTAGAATTTTGTTGACGAAAGTTAAGAAAGGCAAGAATGATATTGCACGAATTTTATAATTTTATAACGTTGTGGCCCGCTTAACTACCGAAAATCGTAGAAATGGCCCTCTGCTTGAAAAGCTTGGGAACCACTGTCTTAGGTCATTAATTGCCAACAATGGCGACAATGAAAGATGTTAAAAGACGAATAGTTATTGCTCTTCAAGTGACAGTTAGCATCAGACATGGGCGGTCTTCTTCAAGTGTCAGTTAGCTTCAGACATGGATGATCTTCTTCAAGTCACAGTTAGCATCAGACATGGGCGTCTTCTTAAAGTGACAGTTAGCATCAGACATGGGCGATTCTCGTCAAGTGCCAGTTAACACCAGACATAGGCGATCATGCCCCCCCCCCCCCCCATTCTCTTCTATTTTTGGGAGACTCCGTGGCGAAGTGTTCACGCTGCCCACCTCGCGCTCCGAAGGTTTTAGGTTCGATTACCGCCTTCGTCGTTCGGTTCACGAGTGCAATTTTCTCGGAGACTAATGAGGATCGTCACTGGAGCTTCGGAGTTTCTGCTTCATGCAACGCTTTCGACAGGCTGGCCTGTGGAAAGAGACCGAGCCGTGTGGGATGAAACTCGGTGCAATGAAATCGATCCTTTTGCCTTTTGACTCCCTAATTAGCTCTTCTCTGCTAGTTGATATTGTATTAAAGCTGACGTTAATTATATTGTTATGTATTGCCTAAATGTGTAAGCTTTCCGCGTACATCTTTCTCTGTCACCCCAGTGGCGTCACTGGGGTTGGTGTCACCCAGTGCGGTAAACTCTTGGTGTCACCCCTCTAGATTTTCACCATGGTCTTCTTCCGAGTGTTCCTGTACCATATATAATCGCATATAGTAATGTTTGTAAAATAAGTCAAAAAGTTAATAAGGACATAAGAAAGAAAACAAATTGAACAATATAACTTCAATACTTCAGGTAAAACATAAATAACTTCGACAAACTCGGACAAAGTTAAATTTTTTGTTATTTTGCTATGTCTGCTTTGTCAAATTTGCAATTTTTTTATTTTGGTGTCACCCCTTGATGGTGTCACCCGGTGCGGCCCGCACCCCCCGCACCCCCCCCCCCCCCCCCCCCCCCCCCCCCTAGTGACGCCCCTGTGTCACCCCCTGCCTCTCTCACCAAGTATGTTCCAGCATAAAGCTGATTTCTCTGTTTACTTCAAAATCAATACCTGTGAGATGAGATGCCTGAGGAGAGATGAGAACAATCCGAGACCGAATAAGAAATGTTATCAGACAGACAGTGGGATCAACACCTTGTGCCACATTTATCGAAAAACAGAAGATCAAATGGTTTAGCCATCTCGTTAGAATGCAACGCCATCAACTAGCAGCACTGGCCCTACATTAATGATCACCGGCGACGAAAGCAAGAGGACGCCTGAGAAGAAACTGGATTGACGACATGAAAGACATTGTACAATCACACGGAATGACACAATCTAGTGCCACCCATCGGGCGCCGGAACGCCAATTATTCCTCCACACGGCTCTTAACGACAAACGTGGACGATGATGATGATGATGATGTTGATATGCCCTACAAATTTCAGGTGTCTTTCCTTTGTGGTTTTTTATATCAACACCTGGGTATTTGCTTTCTTCTCTAAGCACGATATTCTTAACCTCATCAGTATGGGTGAGCCTTGCATATGTTTATTTATACTGTGTTTATCCCCACTGTTTTCATCAAGAAAATACTCGACATATAGTGATTGTCTATATAAGATATATATTGTGTCCATAAGAATGTGGTTCTCTTTTCAATTGATACATACAGTAGCAGGATACTTTCCTAATATTCTTTATTTGCTTGAGCTAGGTTTCATTTTCGTTGCTGTGATGTTTTCGTTTTTTTTTTTTTACGTTGTTCATTGAGCCATTCCGTTTTAGCTTCGCCAAATTCTGTTGTCATCACATTTAGCCAGTTTTGATCATCTCAACATTCTTTAAAATTACAGGTTGTTCATAATTTGTTAAACTCGCTGTCCAACGTTTAAATGTAGTTCCTTCATCAATTTCATGACCAATAATCTTAGTGGGCTTGCCTGATAGCGAGGGATAGTGATTAAAATATTATCCGCGCGCAAAATTCAGCCCAGTGCACTAGATGCTCTAGGTGTGTGTAGACTACGCTTGAGTTCAAAGCGAGCGACCCCGGGGGAGGGGGGGGGGGGGAATTTAAACTTCCTTCACTAATGTCATGAACCATTGTACAACATTTTGTCGCTTGGTCGAATAATGCTGAACTCATAGCATACCGCACGCCACAAGAATTGGCACGATTCATGATAAAACTATTAATAGCCACTTGCAGAGACACTCAATAACGTACCTGGACACAGGAAATAGCACATCCTTGTCTGCGCCTCTCCGCTATATAATCACTCTCTTCGGGCTATTTAGACATTGTTTCTATAACAAACATTGTCCACAGGACAATCAAACGCCCGAAATGTCCCCTCAACATTCTGGGCTTCTAAACTACAGAGGGACAGCGTAAAGACCCTGATATTCTGGCGCAGATCCATGGAGGCTGGGGCAAGTAAAGTAAAGGAGCCGTAAATGAGCTTATGGTCTGGTCCGATATATCCGTAGAGCAAGACACTCGAAGGTTGACGTGGTCAATATCTCCGACTGCCTTTACTTCCTAGAACAATATCTGGCACTCATTTTAGCCTGTGTCGATCTAGGATCCCAGGTCAATTTTGTTCTAAAAATACCCGCTGCGATGAGAATTTGAACTATTGACCACCGGGTGGGCAGACAAGCGTGCTAGCTACTGCGGTATAGCAGCTTGCTGTAGCATTGGGTGCCCCTGTAGATCTCCGAAGGTTGTGGGTTCGATTCCAGGCGGCGTCCTTCAGTTCACGAGTGAATTTTTTCGGAGACTCCCGGGGTCGTCGCTGGGGCTACGGAGTTCGTGCTTTGTGCGTCGCTTTCGGCAAACCGAGCCGCGAAAAGAGACTGGACCATATGGGATAAAAACCCGGTGCAATGAAGTCGACACTGACGACGTTAAGCAACATAGTACTTTACTTACCTGCATTACTTAGTCCTCTACTTATTTACATTTCATAGTCCTTTACTTTATTTACTTAATAGTCTTTACTTAATAAGATTCGCATTTTTATTTTAAATTCGTTGAATAATATCATCATCACGATAACATGTCAAGAGTGGGTGATGATGCGTCTCTATATCTCGCGATCTCCAACACCTTGATTACCATCATCATCCTCATCATCATCATCATCATCATCATCATCAAATGTCATGTTGATTGACATAATCGATGATGCTTCACCGCATCTTTCGATTTCCAACAGCATGTATCATTTCGTTCGCCGACTCCCTTTCGTGGCATGACACAAGGCTGCCAACATTTTTTCCCCCGGCTGTTTTTCTCTATCTCTCTTTCTACAGATTTATCCATTTGTTACAACAGAATGTCCTCTTATCGTGCATGATATGGACAACACTCTCCACTGTCTATTTTTGATGTTTGTGATACGTTTTATTTATTCCTCTGTCAGAATAATTCGATTACTCATTTTAGCAGCCCAGTCAATGTTCATCAAACATCTCTGAAGCCTCGTGCGATTTGTTTTGCTTGTTTACTACGTGTCCAGGGTTCACAGCCATATGTTAAAACTGGTTCTATGTAGCATGCAAGAATTGTTTGTCTAAATCCACAGATTTTTTAAAAGCAAAATACGACATATTGTCAGAAGCTGTAATTATTTTTTTTTCCATTACTTGCATGTCATTTTCAGGACATTGCAATCAACCTCAGTATTATTGGCTGTTTATGATTCATTAGGCCGTGTTAGTTCAGTAGTTTGCCATTGCTTTCTGAAGTTATTTTATTTACGGGACGATAATTGTTGTACCTTGTGACGTGTTAAAATAAACAAATGTCATATTTAATTAAAGTTAGTTGCATGACTTTTAAAGGACGTTTTGTCCGTACAAAACGTTTTATGTTCATGTAATTATCGTGTAACATGTGATGATGTGTGCTCATGTTCCTGTTCTCCTCAGATCGGTGCGGCATCATGGCCACCCCACTTATCATTGGAGGCCGGAAGTCCCGGGCTGGGCAGTGGCCTTGGCAGGTCTCGCTGCAGATCGTGTCATCGACCACTCCGTGGCACCGGTGTGGGGGAGTGCTTGTCCACGCCAGATGGGTGCTGACTGCTGCGCATTGTGTCGAGGGGTAGGTGGACTTGATGTTCCCGCTGTTTTCAGTCAGGTGTCTGGTAGAGCTGTAGCATTCTTGTTTAACGACGTGGATGTGCCACGTTCGCTAGCTGCCCCGTCATGTTCTGATGTGTGTGAGTGAGTGAGTGAGTGAGTGAGTTAGTGTGTGTGTGTGTGTGTGTGTGTGTGTGTGTGTGTGTGTGTGTGTGTGTGTGTGTGTGTGTGTGTGTGTGTGTGTGTGTGTGTGTGTGTGTGTGTGTGTGTGTGTGTGTGTGTGTGTGTGTGTGTGTGTGTGTGTGTGTGTGTGTGTGTGTGTGTGTGTGTGTGTGTGTGTGTGTGTGTGTGTGTGTGTGTGTGTGTGTGTGTGTGTGGTGTGTGTGTGTGTGTGTGTGTGTGTGTGTGTGTGTGTGTGTGTGTGTGTGTGTGTGTGTGTGTGTGTGTGTGTGTGTGTGTGTGTGTGTGTGTGTGTGTGTGTGTGTGTGTGTGTGTGTGTGTGTGTGTGTGTGTGTGTGTGTGTGTGTGTGTGTGTGTGTGTGTGTGTGTGTGTGTGTGTGTGTGTGTGTGTGTGTGTGTGTGTGTGTGTGTGTGTGTGTGTGTGTGTGTGTGTGTGTGTGTGTGTGTGTGTGTGTGTGTGTGTGTGTGTGTGTGTGTGTGTGTGTGTGTGTGTGTGTGTGTGTGTGTGTGTGTGTGTGTGTGTGTGTGTGTGTGTGTGTGTGTGTGTGTGTGTGTGTGTGTGTGTGTGTGTGTGTGTGTGTGTGTGTGTGGGTGTGTGTGTGTGTGTGTGTGTGTGTGTGTGTGTGTGTGTGTGTGTGTGTGTGTGTGTGTGTGTGTGTGTGTGTGTGTGTGTGTGTGTGTGTGTGTGTGTGTGTGTGTGTGTGTGTGTGTGTGTGTGTGTGTGTGTGTGTGTGTGTGTGTGTGTGTGTGTGTGTGTGTGTGTGTGTGTGTGTGTGTGTGTGTGTGTGTGTGTGTGTGTGTGTGTGTGTGTGTGTGTGTGTGTGTGTGTGTGTGTGTGTGTGTGTGTGTGTGTGTGTGTGTGTGTGTGTGTGTGTGTGTGTGTGTGTGTGTGTGTGTGTGCAGATTTCACTGCTCTATTTTCTGTTTCTTAAACACCTTGTCAAACAATAGTAATTTGCGAGGAAAGAATATAAAGAGACAGAATAAGGACATATAGAAGGAGAGCGCGTATAGAAAGAATGAAACAAAAAGACGTTTTTAAGAAAAAAAAAAGAAGACGTTTTTGACCAATTTTAATCTCGACATTTTCATAGTTAAAATTATGTATTGCCTCCCCCTTACTAGAAATGTATTTGTTTGCTGATGGAGGCTAATCACCGCAACGCCCTGTGTTTTCCGTCATTGTGTTCTGTAAAGCTGCTTTACCTTGTGTTATTTTATATATTGTTCAGGGAAACGGTAGTAGCGGTAGAGTATTGGCTAGCACGTCTGACTGCAGACATGGTGAATACGTGTTATAATCTCCGCCAAGACTGGTCTATTCTTTAACTTGACCTATTTCACCTCCCACTTCCCACCCTATCCATCAAGCTTAAAGTAGGTACATGTAATTGTGACGGGACGTAAAGGCGACCTGTGTGATGTTGACTATATAATTCATTTGAGTGACAATCCGTGTGTATCATAATGGGGCTAGTATTATATACTCAACACGCCTCAAGGCAAGGAAAAAAAATTATTTTACAATACTTTTACTTTTATTTTACTTTACTTTTACTTTTACTTTTACTTTTGTTTTTATTTTACTTTACTTTACTTTACTTTTACTTTACTTTTTTTTTTACTTTTATTTTACTTTTACTTTACTATTATTTTACTTTTATTGTTACTTTTACGTTACTTTACTTTTACTTTTATTTTACTTTTATTTTACTTTATGTACTTTAGTTTACTTTTACGTTAACTTTAACTTTACTTTACTTACTACAAACACCAACACAAACGAAACATGTAATAACAATGTCCCACTTTCTTATCCTAATGTTCCCGGCAGAACATTCTACGGCTGACATCGTAAACTGGCGCGTGGTGATGGCCGATTACGACCTGGACTCGGTTTCCGGAAATGAGATTTACAGAAGTATCAGACGAGTAATCAGTGTAAGTTGCCATACAACTGTCTATTAAGTATACGCTTCCATTTTCTTGTGGCTCATACTTTATGAAAGAGCAACAATTTTATTTCAGGGCCTACAATTCTTTGCAAGGGTGACAATTAGACTTCCATGACTATAATATCTGCGGAGGTAATTTTCTTTATTTTACCAAACGTACATAGCGGCTCGGGAAGAACAGTTATGGAAGGCATGGTTTCCAGAAGAAGAGGCATGGGAACATCAGCACGAAGATGATTACATCACAATGCAGACACCATGGACATGAGGTGCATGAGATAGAAGATGTGTCAAGAGATCTAGAGTCTAGTCAGCGGGCCATGATGAGAGCTACGCTCTGCTATGGACCCCGCTACATGATGATGTATTATTAATAATGCCGCGTGTTTGTAGTCTCACTATGTAGAACAAATTTGAAAAATGAAGTGCATGATGTCATTTTACATTGTGCTATAAAATTCATTAAATTAGTTACGATAGTCACTGCTCTGATCACACGCTGTTTTCGAGAAGCTGGAAAGTACTAAGGAAGCATTCATTATAGCAAATTTTTAACCGTAATGCGATGCAGGGGTATTTATCAGGAAATGTTGCCATAAATCGTTTAACAACCATCTGTGTGTATCAACCGCCATTTCGAAACACCTGTTCAACGAAACAAGCATGCTTTATTCCGTTGATAACACCATACTGTATGGAGTGCAATGAATTACTCCAGCTGACGATAGCCATTCTCTGCATATTGCTTCACGATACACTGTGGAGTACATTTTTATGACATCATGTACTTCATTTTTCAAATTTGTTATACAAACAAAGTGTAGTGAGACTTTACAAACACTCGGCACTAGTAATAGCTGAAGTGGTGACAATGTATGCTGTGTTCAATTGCTGCGTTTTTATTTAATTATTATATTATTATTTCATGAGCAATCATATATTTTGACAAGCAGATTCTACTAATTTTATTTTAACATCATCATCATCATCTTCATTATTAACATCATCAGGTGCCTTCCGACTGGCGTGTGTGATTATGCTTCCCCCACAACTTGCAATTTCCAACAGCATATATCAGTCCTTGCGTTGGCACTGTTCCACGTCGTGACACAAAGCAATCAGGAATTGAATCTCACTGTCTGCCTCTATCTCTTTCCACAATTATTTCCAATATTTCCCGTTGTTTTTTTTTTTTTTAAATTTCTCATAATTTGCCAAAAATGATTTCAGTCTACTTCTGTGTCTCAGCCTCATTTTAAACTTTTAGATTATCTATCTCGGGATGTCCAATAAATTATTAGAATTCTTTTATAAAAGCACATCTGTGACGATTCCATAAGTTTTTGTTTGTTTACTAACAGTCCAGTATTCGTCGCCATATAGTAAGACTGGTTCTACGTTGCGTACAAGAGTTCATTTCTCTACTCTGCAATGACAAAGATTTATTGCATAAGTTGTTCTTCGTGTTATAACATATACTTTATACTTGTCCTATTCTATTCTTGATCTCTATGACACATCTTCCATCTGATCCTATCCATGTGCCTAGATATCTGAATTTCTGTACTTGTCCCAAATCAATGGCTTTAATTGTACATTTAAGCGCGATCTGTTTCTTTCATATAATCACTACATATGTGTTCTTATAATTTAAGCTCAGATACATCTTTTCACTTTCCACAAACACTGTACCTATCATTTTCTCAAATTTATTTCAGGGAAGGTAACTGAAAATCAAGAATAATAATTGAGTACAATAACATGTGTCTCTAACACAATGGTTTTCAACCTTTTTTGGCCCTTGCCCCCTCCCCCCTTTTCACCATATTTTCAGAACGTGGTCCCTCCCCCCCCCCCCCCGCCGGCTTCATGGCTTAGAGGTTAGCGACTTCTCTCCGTAATCTCGTATACTCTCGTAAGTAACGTGATGACGGTGAGAATCAGCAGTGGTTCGAATCGCATCGGTAACTTACGGGGTATGTGAGCCGGCCGCTCAGAAAACAATGGCAAACTACTGAGCGTAATCTTGCCAAGAAATCAACATACAGCTGAAAGATACTGGTGTTGACAGCGATGTCCTGTAAAGGATATGCAAAACATTCATCCCCCCCCCCCCCTCCCATTCGTATTTCCTGCCTAAAAATTCCCTCCCCCTTTTTTTTACACAATATACGTAATAATGGAAGCTAAGTTTAATAGCACATACTAAAACAAGTCTAGACGTCTACATAAAACGTGATTTGCGGGTCTACTTACGTTATAAAATGAATTTCAGAAGGGTGAGACGTACAGAACCGTAAAGTATGAAGGGAAAAACAATATCAAGTAATCGGTTTAGTTTAGTTTAGTTTAGTTTAGTTTAGTTTAGTTTAGTTTAGTTTAGTTTACTCGATGGATCAACATCACATCACACAGGTGTAACCCATAAGTGCTCCAATCTCCTCCTAACTCAAACTTGAGTCTGGAGAAACTCAACTCAGTGCACTAACTCCGTAGCACCGGCGAGGATCCTGAAATACTTGGTTAGATTTTTAACTCAAAATTTTGCCCTGGCAGCGCAGTTAGGCTACTCTTTTTCGATTTCCAACTGCCAAGGGATTTGTTAAGTGCGCAACAATACACACGAGCGTCCGATCTCACTACCCAGAGACCAGCGGAAATTTTATTACTAGAAGTCCACGTGAAACAAATCCCGGTCTTCATCAGGGCTTGAACCCGGGGCCTCCAGCACGCGAGGCGGACACCATACCTCGAGACCACACAGCAGAAGTAATAGGTTCTTGTATTAACGCAATCGTTCAATAATCTTAATTCCCCCCACCCCCGGAAACCCTAAAATTCCCCCGGGGGGGGGGGGGGGTAGAGAGAATTCTCCACCGGTGGAGAACCACTGCTCTAACATGTTAATAGTTATCTGATTTTCATTCTCAGACATCTCTGTCTACTACCAACTCCCCTATCTGTCATTTATCTTTTTCTAGGCCAAGTCTTCAATATTACGACACCAGGAAACTCAATTCTACAATGTCCCTTCATCATTGGCTAAATCACTCACTGCATTCATCATGTGTCATACCGATAAGCATTAGAGGTCATTTTCCGCCATCTTATGCGATTCCAGAGAAGTGTATTAAGTCTGTGTTCTTGTCCCTACCATGCAGATATTTACTTCTCTGACTTCACCTCAATCTTGCGAGTTGTCACCAAGTTCTCTAGTTAGTTTATGGCACTCTCTAAATCGTTTATTTTAACTATTTCTATCCCAATCCATGCACCAAGTTTGAAGTATCACTTTGTAATCTTGACGTGTACTAATCAACATATGACGTGTGACTTCTTGCATTTCGTCAGATGGTGATGCAGATTCGCTGAAATTGATTGTGTGTCTGGATTGTTATATCCAGTATGTCTTAACTTTGAAGGGGTGGGGACACACACGCGCGCGCGCACACACACACACACGCACACACACACACAAACACACACACACACACGCACGAAGACACAGAATTGGTCATCACAGACCACTGAATCACTAACTGGGACTAGAAGCCCATTTAAAACACGTAACAAAATTAGATTTTTAAGAGCATGCATCTTTCCCATTGCAACATACGCGTGTGAGACCCGGACACTTACTAAACAAGCTGAACAGCGCATAAATACCTTTGAATATGAATGTTACAGATGAGTTCTAAGAATATTTTGGATAAAGAAAATAACAAATGCTTCCATACTTCAAGAGCTGAATATTGAAGAAGATTGGCTACTAAAGACGATAAAATAAAGAAAATTGAAATATTTTGAAACGTCACGAAAGTTTGGAGAGAACAATAATGGAGGGGTATATGCCTGGGAAGAGAGGAAGAGGAAGGCCAAAGAGAAGATGGGTGCAGGGTGTGGCGGACGATCTCCAGATGGATCTATCGGACGCGGGACATCTTGCTTATGATCGAGAGGTTTTCCGGAAGGTTGTTATGGGAGCGGGGACTTCTGCAAATGACATGCTACTGAATGAATGAATGAATGAATGAATGAATGAATGAATGAATGAATGAATGAATGAATGAACAAAACCTGATAACGGATTATGTGTTGTACAAGGTGTTTATATTTGGCCTCTGTGAATGTAAAAGTCCTATAATTTGGTTTCTCCTCCTCTCACACCTCTCTCGGTGGGAGTGCGTCAGATCTAGTTACGCACCTCCAAGGTAAGTGTGTAGGACTTCGGCATGCAATTGTGAAATGTAAAAAATATATTCTATGTATGAAGCCACGTGGCCAGGGAGAGAGCTGGTTACACTATCTCTATGTTAAATTCTACAGTTGAAAACTCCAAGAGAAGTATCTGGCTTGTAGTTACTTTTGCGTTCCTTCTTTTCATGCATAAACTTGCTAGGTTCTCCACTACAAAAGGTCCAATGTGCGCGCGCAACACGGGTTAGAAATACTCGGCAGCAAGATAAAGAAGAAGTCCAATATGACGCTGCCCTGGCAAACATTTGAAGATTAAAAAATGTACCCATAACAGAATCGGCCGTGGCTTAGGGGATAGTGAAGCAGACTCTCGCAGTTCGCCGACACACCGAGTCGAAGGTTCGAGAGAGGTAGGCCGTTCAGAAAGAATGGCAACCTACTGATCTAACCTGCCTAGTAAATCATATACATTCAATAAATGACTGCAAGGTCCTGTACAGAACGTGCAACTAACTGAAACTCATAACATAAAATATTTAGCTTGCCTATACTATTAAATGGGGGATTTGGTGATCCAAAGTATGTGAGTTGGAATGTGGCCAGAATTCCATCACAACGCCTGGGCAGAGCTTCAGAGAAACATGTGGTGCCCAAACGACATGTCACCTCTCTCGGCCTTGCCTCGTGTTTTCCAGAGGAATGGGTAAGCAATACGTCTAGGCACAAGGTAGGCTGCAGACGCTGGCGGCTCAGCGTCAAACCTCCGAGACCTCGCCACCACGAGCAGGTGGCGAGTGGTGGCCAGACCCTGGAACCCAAGGGACCCGACTTAGAGGCGTTCAGCCAAGTCCCAAACGGTGAGGGCCTCGTACGCGCCTGGACCATAGGAAGCATACATCTATCAAACACAAGTGTCCGGACCTGTGTAAAGCGTGTACTACCGTCAGACTCCCCGCCTGACTAGTGCGGATCCCGCGACCACCGGGAATAGGCCCGCCGGAGATATCGCCGGAGATATTGCTCGTCTGTTGCGAGGATATCTCCCATCCTTCTATTGTGCGGATCTCGCGACCGGCGAGAATAGGCCCACCGGAGATATAGTTTGTCTGTTGCGGGCAAATCTCTACCGCTTGTGACTGAATAAGTAAAGAAACGATAAAATAGTGGTATTTCAATTGCGCTTGCGCTCCCACCTATGCTACACCCTTCATGTGTCTTCACAAAGTCGGACTAGAGTCAAGCTCAACAGGGTCTTCTTTCCCCGCTGATTCTACCAAGCCCATTCCCTTGGCTGTGGTTTCGCTAGATAGTAGATAGGGACTAGTGGGAATCTCGTTAATCCATTCATCCGTGTCACTAATTAGATGACGAGGCATTTGGCTACCTTAAGAGAGTCATAGTTACTCCCGCCGTACACAAAGGTATTTTACCTGTAGGAGGCTGTTGTTATTTCTCTTGATGAGTCCACCGAAAGACTGTGAATTTTAATTCTTAGGTCTGGTGAAAAAGAGCAATGAGTAAATTAACGATGAAAAAGAGCAATGAGTAAATCAACGATTAAGACAGTTCATAAATCAACACAAATGAACTGTTCGGCGCTCATAGAAATAGAAGGCAGAAGTAGAGACTACAGGATACACTAGACAACATAACAATTGAAAGCTGGAGTTACCGACCGGAATTCGAACCTGTCACCATCAAATGTGGACACGACCTCGCTGCAGTAACAAGTGTGTTTCGATGCATGACTAACAGACAGCGTGATATCTCTGAGTTTTAAAAGGGATTGCGCCTCTTGGAGCGAGGCAGGTGTGGAGGGTTTTCCCTCGGCCCTTTACTAAAGTACTGTCTCCACGGGAATTGTGGTGAGGAGCTCTTCTTCCCTTCTCGAAGCTCAGAAACTAGCGTGGTGTGACATGTCACATCTGCGGAGAAATACATTACTACCATGGACGGACAGAAAAACCAACGAGCAAGTCCTACAAGAGGTCGATGAAAACCGTAAAAGGATTAGACATAGACAGTCAAGACTTTTTGGACACGTTACGAAAAGAAATAAACTAGAGAATTTAGTGATAACTGGCATGGATTGAGGGGAAAAACAACAAGGGGGAGGCAGAGAAGTAAATACCTGGATGGCTTGGCCATGTGGTATGGTCGAGAGAGTTGATCCGCGACTCTGGTGATCTTTTGAGATGGCGAAACATGACCGCCTACTTTTATCGACATGGTACATGATGATGATGATGATGATGATGATGATGATGATGATGATGATGATGATGATGATGATGATGATGATGATGATGATGATGATGATGGAGGAGGAGGAGGAGGAGTATATTAGGATGTAAACATGTCATGAGTCAGCACAGAGGAAAATGAATAACCTAACCTCGATAATGCAAAGTGAAAGTGAACTCATAGCAGATACTGTCATTCACTAGGGCTTGAAATGTTAGGCCTTATTCTAACTGCATGCATGTTTGGAATTATGGCGATCGGCTGTTGCTGGATTGACTGGTTTGCCTTTTTGGCTCACGAGTGCATTTTTCAGGAGACTCCTGGGAGTCGCCGCTGGAGCTACGGAGTTCAGACTTTGTGTGGCGCTTTCGGCGGGTCGTCCTGCGGAAAGAGACCGAGCCATATGGGATAAAACCCGGGTCAATGAAGTCTTTCTGGTGACTGCCGATTTAGTAGACGATGAACTCTATTTTACATGGAGGACTTTTGTGTTGGCATTTTGGCGGCAGCATTATGCACAGTGTACATGTGCGGGCTGTTGGCTTGCCGATACTCCTGTCTGTTGCATTGTTCACATTGGGCAGTGAGGAGTATTTTGTGTGATATTCACTGGCACAGGAACGGAGCAATATGGGGACGACCCGTTGCCGTGAAGTTGGAACCACGACTAATTAACTAACTAGGTCACAACATATGCGTTTCGGTGGCCTGATCTGTTTCTCGTCGATTTTCCTTCTCTGACGATTCCAGACAATTCGCACAATAGCCTGGTATCTGTTTTATCAGGATGGGTCGTCGCTAGAGTTGAGCTGGTTAGAAACAACACATGGTGCTTCTCCTGGGGATTTGAACTCAGACCACTGTCTTGGTGAGCGAAGCGCATAAGCCGCCTATGCGACCACGTCAACGTATTTTATCTATAAGAGGGCCAACAAACAACCCAGCATGTACAACATCTAAGGACTTACCTGAAACTTGCCCTTAGCGCAATTCCTTCACCGGACATTTGTCATTGACACACAGACGTGCCATGTGAAGTGCTAGTACCATCACAATTTTATAGGTCTGACTCCACGGAGGAATTACCAGTTGTTTTCCTCCTAGCGAACGACTGTAGCTGACATCATACACTTTGTCCGACCGCGCCCGCGCCTCTGTCACCTTAAATTCCTAACCGTTGCGTAAACGCGCCCGCTAATTGTCATAATCATCAGCTATAATAGTTAAATGAAGATATAATCAATATCAATTTATGTTTGTTTCAAGCACCCAGAGTATGTCCGGAGCAGCAACTTCCCTAACGATGTCGCCTTGTTAGAACTGGACTCTCCCTGTAGACTTGACCTCCGGGGACGTGCAGACGGCTTGTCTTCCGGACACAGACTTTCCACTGACTCCAGGGAACAAAATGCTGGATAAGTGGATGGGGAGAAACCCGAGGTAAGTCGCATTGCTTGTTAACTCATTATGCACCATGCAACTCGCCATACGTTGATCACCATCGTCATCATCCAGTGGTTTGTGCAGTGTTGTCTTTGCCCCTATAACTCTTTCGAAAAACAGCTATGGGCGATTTGGCAGCAGATCGCCTTGAGTTGGTTTTTTTACGAAATAGTATGAGCGTCGGTCGTTCAGAAAGCAATGGAAAACTACTGAACATAAACTTGTCAAGAGATCACAACAGCAAAAGATGTTGGTGTTGACTGCGACGTCATGTAAAGGATATGCAACTAATTTCTTTCTTTTTTTTTTTTAATAAGAAGACACAGCAGATATATAATAGTGTTACATACAGGTTAGGCACGTGATCGTACAGGACACAAGTCTTCGCGTTGTTAGAAACATACTTTATTTGCCGAACCGTTCTATTTCAGCACACATGATGGAGACTCACTTCTTGGTGTTGACATCTATCTCGCTGACCCCTAAGTGACGTGTGTGTTCTCCTAGATACCCTTCTTCATTCGTGCACACACGTTCACTATGGTTTTCCCCCTAGTCAAGGAATGCGCAGCATTCCTTAACTCTTTACTCCTAACCTAATTCCCTCACTGTTACAATGCCTCCCCTTCTTCAAAGAGAATTTTTCCTTGAAAAAATCTCAACCCCAACTTTTAATTAGTTAACTTTACATATCTATTCAACAATAACAACAATTCCATATTTTTTCCTAACTCAATTCTCCTATCTCCTCATAGCCAATTGCTAACCAGAGACAATAATATCGAAACTCTCTACAAAACTCGTTATAAAGTTCTCTAGAAAACTTTCTACAAAACTCTCCATAAAATTCCCCACAATACAAAAGTCTCCATAAGCGAACCGCTTTTAACTTTAAAATGTCCATCTAAATTATGATTGACAAAACTGAAGATATTCCCCTTATCCTTTATTTCCCCCTTATTCACATTCTCACACTCTCAGTATTCTAGGATAGACAGAAAAAATAGCTAGATTAGATTTGGGTAGGTAGATTTGGTAGGTGCGCACCTAAAAATAATAAAAGTAAGGGAAAAGTAAGAAAGTAAGAAGTAATCACCTTTCTCTTCCCATACATTCTCAAAACTTTATCAAAAAATAAAGTTTCAAAATTTATCTTCAGTTTCCGTCAATAATAATTGTTATTATCAAAAAATTATGTTAATCCAAAACTGCTAGCCTTTGTATTATTCAGCTCATCAATTTCCCGTTTACCATTCCTTCAACAACAAAAAATTTCCTAACTATTATTATACTGTTAAGTACAGTCTTCTTCTTCCAATATGCAGTTATTTAAATGCCAAAACTCAACCTGGCATTCCCCTCCATATTCTCCCATTAAACGCTGTTCAACCCAGCTCCTATTATAAACCTTGTATATACATTGCATACCCCACATGTAATACAACATACTCCTCCATTACTACATATAGAGTCACTTCACTAAACACTACTTTAATTCATCTTCTAACTGAACTTCAAAGTAATAATCATTTTAAACACACTTAGGGTAACTCAATCAAACCCAAAACATCGTAAAAATAACCATCTAAGTTAACTTATTTTTCACATTTCATAAAACACAATTGAAGTCCCAACAATTGAGCAAACCATTTCAATCCCCTCATCATATTTATCCCCACACATTACTCAATGTACACATACATTATAAATTTCAAGACCATATTCTGAGTACCCAACAATAATTTTCCGTTTTAGAAAAACTCCATCAAGTACCTTCTTTGTAAACACAAAAATATCGTGTCCAACTTCTTCTTCTATCCGCCATCTGCAGAACCCTGTATCACTCTATTCATTTATCTCTTCTCCATTTCTTTAATAACCTCAAATTTTTTTCTATAATTGCAATATCTACATCAATGTCGCTATCCTCTCGAGGAGAGCTATCTTCTTTCATATCAGCTTCTTCATCAGTTTCTGACTTTTCATCCATCTCTTGTTCCCCATCTGTATATCCATTACTAGCAACCGCTAATCTCTTCCTTTCTAAATCCAATCTAATTTTCCTGTCTTGCCTTCTCAACAAATTTTCAAATAGTGGCATCTCTTCCTCACTCGAAGAATTCGCTCTAAGTTTCCTTTGCCTCTTAATTTCTTTTTCCTTCTGTCTATCCAACTTTCTTTTTACTGCCTGTCTTGTATTCATAAATGGAGGTTCAATATTTTCCCTGACTGACTCTTCACTAATATAATCGTCATACACGTTATTTTCCTCTGTCATGACTGTTTTTGGTACCGTTTCTTCTTGTTCAGCTGTAGTAGATGCTGTTGTTACTTGTTTTCCATTCTCTATAGGTATTGGATATACCGATTGTCTGACAATCTGTCCACCTGACAATATTTCTTCGGAACAATAATTATTATTATTATTCTCTGCATCCCTTTCTTCATTATCCCGCCTTAAGTGTTCTACATGTGAACGTGCAACATGCCCTGAAATTTGATTCTTAATAGTATACGACACTGGACCTTTTTTTTTCTAAAATATAGTATCCCGGGACCCAATGAGCATCAAACTTAGAGTTTTTTCTATGTTTTTTATAATATACCCTATCACCTACGTTTAAACTCTTGTAAGTGTGCATTTTTATTTGCGTATTTCTTCTGTCTTTCTCTAGCCTTAATTACATTATTTCTTAAACGTACATGTGCTTTATGCATCTCTTGCAACCTTGTTTCTTGAAAATCTTCCCCCAGATATTTTCTCCTAGGCTTTAATAAATTATCAATTGGCAATATTGGTTCTCTTCCATGTACTAAGTAAAATGGTGAGAAACCTGTTCCTTCATTTCGTGTGTACGTATCGCCGCTAATGCTATCCCCAAATAAAGATCCCAATCCATATCGTGTTCTTCTACATTTTTCGCTAGAATATTGTATAGTGTTCTGTGTTGTCTCTCATTTTTAGCATTAGAAGTTGGTCTGTAATATGAAGTCCTAATGTGTTTTATATTCCAATCTTTTACCAATTTCTCAAACTTTTTATTTACAAACTCTTTCCCATTGTCTGTAAGTATTATTTGTGGACACCCAAACCTTGGTATAAATTCTTGTAAAAGCATATTTATAACTGAATCAGCACTCTTGTCTGGAATTGGATACACTTCTGGCCAAAGACTATATGAATCAACTATATGTAGTAGGTATACATTCCCGATAATGTTTTTGGATGAGGACCTGAAATATCCAACTTACTTTCTGCATTGGAAATTGAGGAATATCGTATCTTGTAAAGGACATTTAATTATCTTCATGTTCTTAACCTACACTTTTCACATGATTCAACATATTCATATACGCTTTTGAATAAATTCGGCCAATAATATTTACTGCTAATAGCCTTCACTAACTTATCTCGTCCAAAATGACCATTATTATCGTGGTATGCCTTTAAGACTTCTTGTTCTAAATGTTTCGGAATATATTTTCTTACTCCTTCACCTTTTTCACTGATATAATATAATTGATTGTCTTCTTGTAACTCTACAACTTTCTTTTAAAACTATTTTCCCCTGTTTCTTTCAATTTCTTTTTTATCTGTACTACTTTGGATCTAATTCTTGTTCTGTTTTCATATCAAACTGTTCTAAATGTGGGTCTTCTGTTCTAGATTCCGACTCTTGCTCCGATGGAAAACTCTCAAATTCTTCCCTATTTATTATGGCAGAATCTAATATATTTACTTGCCAGTTTCGACCGTCTACCTCTGGTTCAACTTCATCTTCCGTGTTTCCTGATGACTGTGGGTACGGGATTCTAGACAAAAGATCGGCGCACGTATTATGTTTCCCCTGAGACATATTCAACCATTAGCATTGTACCCTTGTAAATTCAATGCCCACGTTTGTATCTTCCTATTTTGTATTGGTGCTTCTAATATCGACTTTAATGGCATGTGGTCAGTTCTAATAATGAAATTGGCGTTATGTAAGTAGTAATTTAATTTTTGCAGCGCGTAGTGTATAGCATATGCTTCTTCTCAATAATCGGCCATTTGCGTTGAGTTTTGCTGAGTTTATGCGACAAGAAATAGATTGGTCTTTCATTTTTAAACCCCTGGTATTCCAAGATTCTTCTCCTTCATATGGTTGAACCAAAACATGCTCCTATTGCGTTGTCTGAAGCATCTGTGTATAGTATTAGCTGTTTATTCAGGTCTGGATGTGTTAATAATGGTACCCACCGTTAAGCTATCTTTTAAAAGTTCAAACGCTTTTGACACTCATCATCCCACTTAAATCTAGCGTATTTTCCCGTTAAATTCGTAATAGGTATTGCTATCCTTGAAAAGGCCGGTACAACCGTCTATAATACGCACACGTTTCCTATAAAGCACGTACTTCCTTAACGTTAGTGGGAGGAGGTAACTCTTTAATAACCTTTATCTTTTCCTGTTCTGGTTTAATACCTTCCCTATTTATTATATAGCCTAAATATTTTGTTTCTGTCTTTAAAAACTGGCACTTACTAAGCTTTAATTTAACGTCATGCCTTCTTAATCTGTCAAATACTAGTCTAACATGTTTTAAATGATTCTCTACATCTCCTTTCGTAAAAATCAATACGTCATCAATATATGCTAGGGCAAAACTTTGCATACCGTCTAGTACTTCATTTATTAAGAACATATAGTGAGACGGTGCATTTTTCAGACCAAATGGCATACGTAAAAATTCGTACGAACCCATATGAGTACAAAAGGCACTTTTCTTTTGCGCGGTCTACCGACATCATAATACACCAAAATCCTGCCCTTGCGTCCAGCGTTGTGAAATATGTAGAACCATTAAGCAGGCCCCAAAATATCATCAATTACTGGCAGTGGGTACGCTACATTCTTAGTAATTTTATTTAACGCCCTGTAGTCACAACAGAACCTGTTCGAACCATCAGACTTGGCCACAATTACCACCGGAGATGACCATTCTGATTTTGATCTTGTTATTATACCTGCTTTCAACATATCTTCTATTGCCTTTTCTACGACTTCTCTATTTCTTAATGGAGTTCTGTATGGTTTTAAACTAATTGGTGGATGATCTCCCGTGTCTATTTCCATCGTAACTGTTTGTGTCTTACCCAATTCTAAATCATTATCGCAAACCACATCTGATTTTGCTTTATAAGTTGTTCTAACACTTCCTTATTTTCTGGCGAAGTTTTAATTGTGCTAACAATTCTTTTTCCTCTTGTTACTTTGTCTAGTGAATGTATTTGTGCTGTATTTCTTCTAGATGGATGGATCAATTCATCCATTCTTACGTTTCCTTTTCTTCTGTATCCGCGTCTATTATTACTTCTTTCATTAGAGGTTTCTGAATAACTTATGCCTGCCATATTTACTCTATCTGTTGCCAATATGTCACTAACGTTATGTTCTAGCTTATCTATTACACATCCTCTGTATAATTTAATTTCTCTACCTGTGTTATTAATAACCATTACTGGAAATGTTAAACTTTTATCTAATTCTATTATTCCATCCGGAACTTCTAAACCTGGCTCATCAATTATTTCATTTTGCAATTCCGTGATTCTGACTATGTTTCCTGCTACATAATACGGGGTTTTTCTTCAGTCTTGCTTGTATCAAAATTTAAATGACTGTGGTTTTAAATTCATGGTCGTTTTGACTCTAACTAGTGTCGACACATGCATATCTTCTTCTAGATCTACGTAAAAATCTTGGAATTTTAATTTATTTCAAATCAAATAAAAGTCTCACCCCATTTTTCAATAAAAAATCTCGTCCCAATATCATATTTCTATTTAAATCTTTAACCACATGGAACATATGCCTAACATTTATCCCTCCTAATTTCAAATTTATCATCGTTTGTCCTAACACTTCTAATTTTTGTCCCGTTACCGAATGAAGATTCTCCTGAATTCTAAAAAATTTTACAATTTTTTAACATTCGATATAAAAATGCTTCTTTAATCACGCTAACTTGTGCTCCCGAATCAACTAATGTTCTAACTTTATATTTTCCTATCTGTACTATACATGAGCTAGGATCTACCCTATTTAATGACAATTGTTTTACCCCGGCTTGTTTTTTATTTCTAAATGTTCTATTATACTCATCCTTTGGGTTTTTAATATATTGATGCCCTTTTTGGATCTTACTATCTTCCCTCCTACTGCCGATCCTATTCAGTAAGCGGGATGCCAATTTCCCTGATTTCCTGACCTTCTAAAATTTTTTCTGTATTTCTCCAGAATTCCAATTTGCTGGTCTGCCATTTGCAATTCTATTCTGTATACTCGTCTGAACACCTCTACTATTTTGTGTATTCGATGGGCCACTTCTGTTACCACAAAAGCGAAAAATGTGCCCACGTTGGTGACATCCCCAACAAACCACATTCGAGTTATTTGTGTTACCTTCCATGTTTCTTACAGTATTTCTCACTTGTCCTCTTTATCTTGATTATATACATTCTCGTTTCTTTGCACCATCTGTATTTCTCCTCGTCTTTCCCCTCCATCCATGTCTATACTGTCCTATTTCCATAGGTTCTTCAATTCTATCTTCCGAACTACTACCTAACTCTCGTCCTACCCTTAACCTAAACCCCCTCCTCAAGCTTTCCTCTTGTATAGCGATATCTACCGCTTGTGACAATCTTGCAGGATTCTCTCTTAATAATTTAAATTTCAATCCATCTGACCTAATCCCATCAACAAAAAAACCCTACTAACATCCGTTCCACTTCTTCTGCTCGTACATTCTGTCCTAAAAATGACTCTTCAGCTAAATTATTTTAAACCCGTCACTGTATAATGAACACTTTCTGTGCTGTTTTGTCTAGTCTGTCGCAATACTGAGAATGCGTGTTGTGGATCAGTAATTTCAGCATATTTTTTTGCGAGATCATCTTTAAATTCTTCCCAGGTTTCACCTCCTGCTGCCTCTAACTTTCTTCAAAGTGGTCAGAAACTGGACTTGTACTTGTTCTGTATGCCAAAATTTTTTTTCTCTCCATCTGTAGCGTTTACTAAATATGCATGTTTTTTAATAGAAAAAATCCATTTCTTAAACTGATTTGCTTGACCACTAAATCTTTCAACATCAGTGCTTATATTTTGTTGTCTTAACACTGCATCCAACCTTGATATTGCCCCGCCAACCCAGTCATTTCCTGTGAAAAATCTTGGGGTTCCATCCTAAAATTTATAATTATCAAGCAATATACAAATATTTCAAACAATATTAAATTTTAAACCCAGCAACAATACATAATCTGTTAATTACTCTAATATTATCTAATTATCTTAACTAAAGCCTCCAATCGAAGATCCTGACGAAAAATATTCCTGTTTTTAATCCTGAATTCTGACAAAAGAATTTAAATGACCTCCTGATTCAGAATTACCTACACCACATAAAAAAAGGGCTCTAATCAAGCTCGTTAAAATGAGAGAACAAAGAAGAGCCTCTGGATTTCTTTCCTTTAAAAATTTAATCGAAGTTTAAGTCAGTTCTTTCCAATTATTTCCTGACGTTGATTATGCTCGATATCAGGCTCGCAACAAGACCTTTTTATTACTTGCTCGATTACTGTAGATTCCCCCCAAGTAAGGTCACCTTCACGCAAGCGACAACTGTCACGACTTCAGCAAAAAAAAAAATCACTTTTCCCAAAAGCAATCTGGGGTTTTCATATATATATTTCAGCGCAAACGTAATCCAGTCAAAAACAATTGGACTTAAAGCTGACGCTATCCAGTCTCTTATTTTCATGTGGGACTCTCGCCATGGTCAGTTTAAAATTTCTTTATCCAAACCCCGAGTTGAGACAAGTTTTATTTATGCCTTCCTTTTAAATTTAAGTGACTGTAGAGAGTATTGCAGATCTTGATTTCATAATTATGGAATTTGCACCATAAACCCTTTACTTCACCTTCAACAGTCCCACGGGTTTAAAAATCATAAATTTTTTACTGATTTTTGATGCAGAACGGCATTAAAAACACCCAAAGGGTCAATATACCATTTTTCGTTGGTCAGTTCTCCAGTTAATTTCATAATTATGTAATAACATCAGTCTTTCAAAAAAAAAAAGTTATCAATCAAATTTTTTTTTTTGCGCTGTCCTTGAAAAAGGATCTCCTTCTTAACCAGGAATCCAGTGAAAACCCAGAACAGCTACCAACAGTCGGCTTTCATCTGTTGCGTTTTCTCAATATTTACTTCACCAGACACGCCAGACATAACCATCTTCTATGGCGGTACTCTTTCTCTCCGCGACCTCCCATGTTTCATAAATTCACGGCACCAAATCAACCTGTATTAATAGTGTTACATACAGGTTAGAGGACACAGTGATCGTATAGGACACAAGTATATCGCGTTGTTAGAAACATAGTTTATTTGCCGAACCGTTCTATTTCAGCACACATGATGGAGACTCACTTCTTGGTGTTGACATCTATCTCGCTGACCCCTAAGTGACGTGTGTGTTCTCCTAGATACCCTTCTTCATTCGTGCACACACGTTCACTATGGTTTTCCCCCTAGTCAAGGAATGCGCAGCATTCCTTAACTCTTTACTCCTAACCTAATTCCCTCACTGTTACAGATAGCAGGCAAAACTGACAGCTACAGGCACACAAGATTCGAACCCGTAATATAAAATTAACGTCATCGCCTCGCTGAAGGATTACATTTCTTGTATTGTAGTTATACTAACAATATCCTATTCAGCCCTTCTGGGTTATAACTGGTTGAAGTGCCGCGTTTAATTCGGTGCTGGCCGTTTTAGCGTGGCCTTAAACTTTAGTCACCTGCAGTATACTGTGTACTATAATATCTACTTTTTTTCTATCATCTCATGTGAGTAGTCATCATTACCTATGCATTATTTACACATTACAGGGTACCTGTGCATTAATCCACGCATGACCGGCGCTAATCTGTTGAAGTAGCAAGCACATTGTCCTAAACATTGTGAAGTCCTTTAGATTGCGCGGCTGGAAGAGATGAAAGTTCTTGAACAAAAAAGATGTAATTAGTTTTCCGAATTAGTTAACTACTTTTCGGGTGGGACGCAGAGGTGGTTACAAGGCACCAGGGCCAGGTTTTATACTGGCCAAGACCTATTAACACGTCCTAGTCGTGCGTCCTGGGCAACATGTCCCTTCGGGATCCTGGCTAACGTAGTAAGATCGCTGATACTTCCGAAGCCGGAGAGTATCTGCCTGCACGGCGAGGAACCACCAGTCTGCACACCAATAAGACAGACATGGGACAACGGATACTCACGCAAACCTCAGTCCGGTATGACATCACACTGATGTTGGACAACAGGATGTCTTCATCCGACATACAGGACTTCACGCTGGAGTTCATAGCCAGCGAACGCAAGCAAGCCAGCTTTTCGGGCCATGCAATCCTCAATTTTGTCGGCTCTGTGGCGAATGGATTACGGATCCAATTCGCAATCCCGCATACCACGTTCGAAACACAGCTGCGGGCTATTTGGAAGCAAATCGTCTTGCGCTGGTTTTCATGCAATAGTGTGGGTGCCGGTCGAAAGTTATGGCAAACTATTGAACGTAAACTTGCCCAGTAATCACAAACAGCCAAAACATACTGGAATTGACTGCGACGTTCTGTTAAGGATATGTAACTAACTTTTTTGTTAATCCTAAATTTAGGGGAACACAATTTTCAGATTGATGTGGTGCGATTTCTTGCTGGCGTGACTGAATCTTCACTTCTGGGACAACTGCCGCGTCTGAAAATAACGTAACGTCACAGGGGATAATTGGGGAAAGTAGACGTAGTTTGAGTTGCGGTCTAGCAACAGAAGAAGAAGAAGTAAGAGGAGAGGAGAAGAAGAAGAAGAATTAGACGATGACCTCTACCTCGTTCGCGTGAAATGTGTCTACAACTGCAATGTTGTCTCTGTTTGTGACGTCCACGGTATATAACACTTATTAGCATGATGATGATTCTTGTAACTTCTGCATCACCAGGTTCCGGTGGCAAAGAGAACGTGATGAACGAGGTTCCCGTCGACGTCATGTCACATGACCAGTGCAAGCCCATGTGGGGGAAGGTCGACATCGACGTCCTGGACAGCCAGGTGTGCCTCGGATATGGAGACACTGGGGCTTGTTATGTAAGTGACATACGCTAAGGGACTTTTTATGTGAGTGACACGCTAAGGGGGTTTGTTATGTAAGTGACGGGCACTAAAGGGGCTTGTTATGTAAGTGACATACGCTAAGGGGCTTGTTATGTAAGTGAAGTACACCAATGGGGGCTTGTTATGTAAGTGACGGGCACTAAAGGGGCTTGTTATGTAAGTGACATACGCTAAGGGGCTTGTTATGTAAGTGAAGTACACCAATGGGGGCTTGTTATGTAAGTGACGGGCACTAAAGGGGCTTGTTATGTAAGTGACATACGCTAAGGGGCTTGTTATGTAAGTGAAGTACACCAATGGGGGCTTGTTATGTAAGTGACGGGCACTAAAGGGGCTTGTTATGTAAGTGACATACGCTAAGGGGCTTGTTATGTAAGTGAAGTACACCAATGGGGGCTTGTTATGCAAGTGACACACGCTAAGGGGATTGTTATGTCCATCTGTTTTTGACCACGAATGATTGACATTCGATAGATGATGTGGTTAGTATACTATCGATAAGCATATCTCGCAGAACCTATTCTCATGTCTATTGTATGGAGCTGATTCGATTTCATAGTCGCGTGGACACAAAAATAAATTTGAACCACCGGGGTCGCGCTTGCCGCTACACAACAGTGGCTCCATAGGTTGCTTGGGAACAACTAAGATCATTGAAATAACAGAAGAAATAATTTGACTGGGACTGGCTGGCACTCATGTAGAAGGCAAGGAAAGGGGTAAATATTATCGGACGCAATAGCGAAAGAAAATAAAAACAGATACATCAACAGTGGAACCTGTCGCCACATGATGACGAAAAGTGCTTTAATGGGGAAACAGGTGTACTGGGAAACACGACCAGACAGATACCCTAAAACAAAAGTGGCATCAACAGCTAGATCTATCATCCACCTGAACCAATAACTGCGGATTGTGAACAGACTAGTTATCTAGCATGTGTACAGCACTATAGGTCTCCGATGTGTCTGTCAACTAAAGCAGACACAGGCAGACCAATGGCAGATAAACATTCTAGACAATACGATGTGAGATGGGTAGTTCCCGCCGTTTTCACCTTTCTTCCCTTGCCAATTACCAGAAATACCTAGAGGTATTGTGTTCACTTCAATAGTGAAAATAAAACAGAGAGGAGGGGGGGGGCAGTTTAAATAATAGAAAGGACATCAGTGTGTACAAAGGTTTAAACATTATAGTACGGCATCCACCTTAGTTCGACAAGTTCAAGGTAAGATAATGATGGCAGATGATTTTTGCAAATTATGCAATCCCTGACTCTGGGGTAGTGAATTGGGCATCTAGTTTTCTTAGATTGTGTGTGTGTGTGTGTGTGTGTGTGTGTGTGTGTGGAAGGGGGTGTCATACGTGTAGGTTGGGCACATTATAGAAAATGGTTTTGGAAATGATAAAAAGTAAACCGTATTTTGCCACTGGCCAGGGAAAAATCAATACAATTAAAAAGGTAACCTGTAATTTCTGTATCGTTACTTTCTTAGACTCCCAACTGCCTAGTGTTTAAACTATGCAACCGTTAACCTATTTCTTATGTCGGTCCGCAGGGAGACTCTGGCGGCCCGCTGATGTGTGAGAGCGAAGGGAGATTCTACGTAGCAGGAGTCATGTCCTGGCTCATCAACAACTGCTCAGCCAACAACTTCCCTAATGTGTTCACCAGACTGCCCAACTACATGGACTGGCTCTACAAGGAGCTCGACTACTTCGAGTGGTTTCGCCATCTGTAGCAAGGTCCGTCATCTGTGAGAATAAAAAATGGGCATTGACCAGATGCAGTGTTGGAATGGTGCTACATAAACTGAGGTCCGCCAGCGTGTCACTTTATATAGAAATAATCTTCATTGTTCTAGAAACTCATCAAGAGTTTGAGTGGAAGAGGCTTCTATGAATACACCATGAAGACGCAGGGTAGATGGTGTTTAGGGATTCATTACAGCCAACCTTTAATGTGGTGATGGCACTTGGTTGATTGATGTCTGTTCACGCTACGAAACTTTGACATATCTACATCCGATCCTTCATAATACAGAGAATCATCTGATTTTCCTTGTACAAGTTGATTTAATTTTTCTATGTGTCCTCAACGTAGAATGAAGCAAGTATTTCTTATCGTACTAAGGACTTTCACCTTTGTACACTGATTTTGATTGTACGTGAAACCCCGGCAGTTTTCGTGCCGACAACAAAACGGTATTTGTTGGTGAAGAAATGTGAATTTTGTTAACTGTGATCATTGTTGTTCCTCGCTGCACGAAGACTGTTGTTATTTCTAAATAGGTTACTCGCCCGCCGTACAAGGAATATTGATATTACTTAGTATGTTTCTCACTGAGCGAGGTCACTTAACGTAATATTGATATTTCGAAATATGTTCCTCGTTGACCGAATAATATTGACTTTTCTCAGTATGTTCCTCACTGAACGAGGAATATTGCCATTTATAAGCATGTTCCACGTTTATCCAGGAATATTGACTTTTCTCAGTGTATTTAACATTGAACAAGGAATATTAATATTTCTAAGTGTGTTCCTCACCTACCGAGGAATTTTTATATTACTAATTATGTTCCTCACTGACCGAGGAACACTGGTGTTTTAAAGTATGTTGCTTGCTGAACGAGGTATACTGATATTTCTAAGTGTATTCCTCGCCAACCCAGGAATATTGATATTTCTAAGTATGTTCCTCGCCAACCGATGAATGTTGATATTTCTAATTATGTTTCTCACTCAAACACTCACTGAACGTTTCAAAGTATGTTAATCACTGACAGAGGAACTTTCACGTTTCAGAGTATGTTAATCACTGAAAGAGGAATATTGAACATTTTAAGTATGTTGCTCGTTTCACAAGGAACTGAAGTTTGTGTACGCCTGTTCATTATACAGGGCATTCATTATTACTGGAGAAACATTTGTCATATCTAGCTGTGTTATTCGTTTAAAACGAACGTTGATATGTCTAAATATGTCTCTTATTGACAGGGGATTTTGGCATTTTCAAGTGTGTTAATTACTGAAAAAGTCTGACATTTTTAAGTATTTTATTTCGTTGAAAATGATGACATTTTTAAGTATGTTCTAAATGTCTGAATATCTAAACGTATTTGTTGCACAAAGAATGTTAATATAATATGTGTACGGTTGCTATTTAAGCGGGAAAAGTGCGTTTCCCCACTTCACAAGCAACTTCGATATGTTATTGACTTAAAACGAATTATTTGATATGTCCACGTGTGTTACTGACTACACAGGCTATTGTAAATCCATCATAACGTTCTGCGTGTAAAATTGCTGTATATACAAGATCACTAAATTTCATTTCTTCTCTACACGTTAGGGAAGAAATGAAAGGTAACAAAATAATAACACAATTACATTTTTATCATTTGTTTCTAGTTTTATACACTATACAATTATCATAATCCACTGTATATAATCATACTTTGCCAAAACAAACAATTCCTATTATTTATGTTGATATTGTTATCATCATTGTTGTTATCATCATTGTTGTTATTGTTGCTGATAGTTAACAGTGCCTATAATATACAAGTGCCATTTTGTAGACTGAACGACCGTATTAGCGAAGTTGATTGCAAACTGTGCTGAAGATGTCATAAGCGCGGTTCGATGACTGGTCTCGTTGCCTGCGAAAGTGAGGGGAAGATTGGCTTCCGTGCTTTCAGGCTTACAACATGTGATCGCGCTATCACATCACAGACATAGCAAAACACTGCTTCTGATCACTTTTTATAAATAATTATGTAGACTAGGCTGTCGCCTTTGACATTATGGACATGTAACACTATTGCTATATTACTGCATTTTCTATTTCTGGTATCTGACGGCACCACATGAGGGTTCAAAGCTGCTGCTCTAGCAGAGACTAATGGCCATAGGGGTGTTAAATCAAGTGTAAATTAGTTGCATATACTTTACAGGACATCACAGTCAACCCATGGATTTTGTTTTGGCTGTTTGTGATTACTTGGCAAGTTTACGTTCAGTAGTTTCCCATTTCTTTCTGAACGACCGGCACTCGTACCATTGTATGAAAACTAGCCTACGGTGGTTTGCTTCCAAATCGCCCACAGCTGTGAAAAGAACGCGGAATGCGGGACTGCAAATTGTGTTCGTAACCCATACGCAACAGCGCCCATGCTTTAGATCACCTTGCAAACCCCATAATGATAAAGCTCCCCCCCCCCCCCCCCCACACTATTTTTTATGAATGGGGCTCTTTGATGGGTATAATTTTCAGAGTAATGAAATTTCAGGCCACGATTTGAACTCCCAAGAAATGTTTAAAATTGGCCCACCTAAGATAAAGTTCCACACACCCTAAATTTGCCTCTGTGGCTGTTTTAACAGGGAATGATATCTTAGTTAAGTGTAAGTTTGCACTATAGATATATTAATATTTTATTGTATTTTCACCTCTGCAATATTTTCACCACAGCTCCCGCAGAAGATCTTGCCAGTCTTTTAAGTGTTTGGCATCAGCAATATATGTATATATTCAACATGGCTAAACAGTGAATGGAAACAAGCAAACAGACAGCAAGCACACACACAGTCAACATGGGTCAACGGTGAATGGACAGAAAATTAACAAGCACACATGACGCACACATTCAACATGGGTAAACAGTGAATTGACACAAAATAAACAAACAAACAAGCTCGCAAGCACAAACAGTCAACAGGGGTAAACCATAAACAGAACAAGAAAAAAAATATATATATTCAACAGGCTAAACAATAAATGGAAGCATAAAAACACACTTATATGTCAGTATTCAACAGAAGAAATAATAAACAAAAACACACAAACAAAAACACATGTATACAAAACAGGAGTAAACACTGAATGGAAACAAAACACAGAAACAAACAAGCGCACACAAGCACATATTCTTCAAAGATAAACAAGAGAAATAAACAGTACAACATGTATATTCAATAGGGGTAAACATTGAATAGAAACAAAACAAGTTGCATATCCTTTAGAGGATGTCGCAGTCAACCCCAGCATTTTTTGACTGTTCGTGATATTTTGGCAAGTTTAAATTCAGTAGTTTGCCACAGCTTTCAGAACGACCGGCACTCATACCATTGTCATTAAACAACCAAGGCAAGGTGGTCTGCTACCAAATCGCCTGCAGCTGTTTCAACCCCAGTATGGATTATGATCTGTGTCTGTAACTCCTTCGCCACGGAAACAATACACATGTGTATTCAGTAGGGGTATACAATGAATAGAAACAAAACATATGTATATTCAATAGGGGTAAACTATGAATGGAAACAGAAAACACATTTATACTCTACAGGGGTAAAAAATGAATGGAAATACAAAACACAATTATATTCAACTGGAGTGAACAATGAACAGAAACAAAACAGCACATGTCTATACAATAGGAGTCAACAATAAATGAAAACAAAACACACACAACAAAAGAGTATAGCTTCAGTATGATTGACTGCTAATATGAACCTCGTGTTATTGTTAAATATGAACTTGTATTATATTTCTTCACCCCTGAAATACTGTTACTACAAATCCACTGGACTCCCTTGTTTGTCTAACAAGAATACCGATGTGAACTTGATTGATTTAAAATATGATAAGAAACCATAAATGATGTAATATTTATCTCTTGTATATTAAGAATGTACATTCTCATGCATATTATTTTTTTTTTTTTTTTACTGAATTGTCACATTTTCATATTTTTTATATCATTGTAATTAAAGAATTTCACATGTGCAGAACTTTTCTACATTTGTCATATTTTGCAGAAGTGACCACAAATAAAGATGTTTCACAAAATGTAAGCTTGTTTGAGTTTACTTACTTCTATTCTTATCAAAGAGTGTCAGTGTGCTTGTTGTAAATATCAATAACTTCACGCATGTAAGTATTACATAGCTCAGGCTGGAGGAAGAATTGTGAAGGAAGATTCTGGTATTTTTGCCTTGACCACAAGTAGCCTGACTATGGAAGTCATGGCAGTAAGTAAAGCAATAACATGGCTCGAGACACAGACATTCACTAGGGCATGTTTCCTTAGTGATTCAATGAGTATGCTCAGGAGGATAGAGATGGGTTGGGTCCGAAGACTGTAGTTGGTGTCTCTGGGGCGGTCACGGCTGGCAAAGATTAGTTTCAGTTTCGTGCCAGGGCATGTGGGTGTCCAAGGAAATGAGCGGGCTGACAGGCTTGCAGGTAAGGCTACTGTGGAGGGTAGACAAACCATGGACCAGGCTGATATATTGAATGCACTACAAGAAGTAAGACGTTTGCGAGAACCAAATGATGACTGAATCTGCAACCATGGTCAGACTGCAAGAACAGCAAGTTATAAGAGATGTAGCCAGACAAGAGCACTATGCAGGAAGCCAATGAAGATTAATAAACCAACACAGGCCTGGTGTTGTGAGCCACTACACGCTGCGGGATTTGCTGAGGAGGGGATCCGAGCACTTATGGACTGAATGAATAGTTCGATGCACAATGAGGATGATCTGTCAACTAGCTAATTAACATCACTTCCCGTCGTCTGCCCAAATATTCTGGCTTCTGCCTAAGCTCCACTTCTTTCTCCTTTGAGTTGCCAAGTTGGTTGGTTGGCAAAATCCTCTGGAAATGAGTTTTAAATTTTAAGTCTCATGCACTGTTGGTTAGGTCATTTAAACCCCCCAAAAATGGCTTACATCTATCGGAGTGATGATGCACAGACCTTTCTTCTGCCCAAGTACTATACAAGGGTTGTGTTGCAGAGGTCTCCTTCCCTTCTCCAAATCCACAAACCAACTGGGTGTGTAAGATCAGCACTTGGACTTCACTTCTGTGGAGAGAATGTCGTTTAGTCGACGGATCAACATTACGGCACACAGGTGTAACCCATAAGTGCTCTGTTCTACTCCTAACTCGTGTGTTGCCGGGGCCCATATGGGGGAGCAAAGAATAGTAACACTGTTGCCTATCATGCACGTCGTAAGAGGCGACTAAGGAGGTTATGGGTCCGTCGCCCTGCTACTGAGTGAGTGCGTGACGCGACATAGTGAGCTGTGAATTCCGCGTGGAATTCTTTTGCATCTGTCCGCAGTTGTTTATAGCGTGAACTGTATGTTCGGAACGATGACGGCCGGCTGGTGCTGGATTGGCTGGTTTGCCTTTTCGGTTCACGAGTGCATTTTTCAGGAGACTCCTGGGAGTCGTCGCTGTAGCTACGGAGTTCGTGCTTTGTGCGGCGCTTTCGGTGGGTCCTCCTGCGGAAAGAGACCGAGCCATAGTGGATAAAACCCGGGTCAATGAAGTCTTTCTGGTGACTGCCGTTTCTATCGACGATGAACTGTATTTTTCGTGGAGGCCTTTTGTGTTGGCATTCTGGCGGCGGCATTATGCAGTGTACCGGGTCAATGAAGTCTTTCTGGTGACTGCCGTTTCCATCGACGATGAACTGTATTTTTCGTGGAGGACTTTTGTGTTGGCATTATGCACAGTGTACCTGTGCGGGCTGTTGGCTTGCCGAGATTCCTGTCTATTCCATCGTTCACATACTCCGCTCAGTGCACAAACTCCGTAGCACCGGCGAGGATCCTGAAATGCTTTGGGTAGAGTTTTAACTCAAAATTTTGCCCGGTCAGCGCCGTTAGGCAACTCTTTTTCGATTTCCAACTGCCAAGAGATTTTTTACGTGCGCATCAATACACACGGGAATCCGATCTCACTACCCAGAGGCCAGGGGAAAGTTTGTTACTAGAAGTCCACGTGAAAAAATCCTGGCCCTCACCGGGGCTTGAACCTGGGACCTCCAGCACTCGAGGCGGACACATGTGACCAGGTCATGATTGGGCACACACCACATACAAGCTGGCTGGGATTAAGCCTGTGCTGGTACTGGTTCCTCCATGAGTTTTACGCACTTCATTGGCAGCTGATGCCAACCCAATTCTCAGAGGGAGAGCCGTCAAGTACAGTACTTTACATTTCACTTCATTCTAATTGGTTACTTTCTATGTCATATCTGATGTGTTGTTTGCTTATATTAGCTGTTCAAGGCTTGTTGCAAAAACACCCTCTGTTTTTTGGAGGCCAGCACGGCCGTATGGATAAGAGTGCTTGTTCTTAAACATCTGGTGTGCTGATGCTGAGATAGTGGAGTCTACCCCTACACCGGTCACTTGGACTGAAATGTTGACTTCTCGTCCCTTGACTTGTAAATTACAAGTACCTCAGAAGTTACAGTGGGTTCACCTGATGGCAAGGGATACTGATAATTGGAAAAGCTAATCCACATGCAAAAATAAATCAGGTGTACTAGTAGTAGCAAGTGTTTGGGCTATGCTTGAGTTCAAAGTGAGCGAGAGCAAAAAATCAAACATTCTGTGTTTGTATGTGCTAGTGATCTTGTCAAGTTGTCAGTTTATACTTCATGTTTGTCCAGTCATGGTTTACATTTCCACAGCTTTACACTATTAACCACATTTCCTTTAAGTATCACAAAGACAGTGAAGTGGCTTCAAGCATGGCATCCACCTCTAACTCGAAGAGTGCTGTGTTTGATTTTGATTTGTACAAGCAAGAAACATAAAGTCCTTTCAAAGCCGGTGCTGTGGCTTAGGAGCTGTGAATGCATTTCCCAATTCCCCCGACATACCGAGTCGAGGTCTGAAATCAGCTGGGGTGTTTTAGAAGCATGCTGCTTTACCTTGATTTTGATTTATGAGGCATCAGCCGTACAGAAAGCAATGGCAAATTACATAACTAACATTGCCCAGTAAATCACAACCAGCCAATAAATGTTGGGGTTGATTGCAACATTGTGTAAAGGATATGCAACTAACTACAACATCTAGCATGAGAATGGAAGCTGAGGCTGTGATGTCAGCCTTCCGATGGTTGGAGGGAAGCCCACCAAGACGTGTTTGTCACAGATTCATTCACAGAGGATGCTTCGGAAAGTGGACACTGGCATGTGTCAGGTGGAGTGACTAGCACTGCTTAACAGGACGATTTCAATGAAACAAGTTTTAAAAGGTGAGAGGATTGACTTCACTGCACTGGGTTTTATCCCATATGGCTACGCCTCTTTCCGCAGGACAACCTGCCAAAAGCATTGCACAAAGCACAAACTCCATAGTTACAGTAACGACCCCCATGAGTCTCTGAGAAAATTGCACTCATGAATGGAATAACGTGGCCTGGAATCGAACCCACAACATTCAGAGCGCGAGGCAGATAACTTGACCACTTCGCCATGGAGACTCCCTCAAATATACATATACATTCAACAGGACAGAGATTGTAAGCATATCATGAACTTTCTGACTAGGGCATGCAGGTGTGCAGAGCAATGAACAGGCTGATAGACTAGCAGCTGCTACTATATGATATAGATGATGTTAAGGTTCTCTTGAATCAGGTAGAACAAGCAACTATACACAGTACTCATATTAGAAAGAGTGGCTACTGGAAAGGAGTGAGCAGACAGGACATTATTCAAAGCATAGACGAAAAGCCAGGCAGACTTTAATCAAGTTCCTATAGGATTCATCTGTATGGGAACTCTTTGGTAGCTTATGAAGGGGGAAAGAGCATGTATAAAAATGTTCCGAGTACTGTGATGTTGAATCTTAATTCAGTATTGAGTATTAATTAATCTTAACGCAACATTAATTACATTCTAACTATCCTCTCAGCTTTCAGTGGAATATTTCTCCTTACACTCAATCTGGTTAAATGGATTCTTAATTGAAACAAGGTGCTATACAAGAAAAGAGAAAATAATGCATTGTGATGCCGACTAATGAAGTAGAAAACAGATGTGGTGAAGAGATTGGACAATAACATAACAAGGTAACATAGATAGAAAAGGAAAAGAACACATGCAAGTGGAAGAAGAGGGATGGGAAGAGGCAAAAAGGAAGGACAGTAAGACAAACAGACACACTGAAAGAAAAAGTTGAAATAAACATGATTTTCAAAAACTTAGAAGAAAAGCAAAACATCTGAAGTATAAACTTTATTTTAACAGGTTAATAATTGGTCACACAAGAAGAATATAAAGAAGGAAAAACTATATAAAAAATTAAATGTAAAATTATATACCAAATATGAAAACAAAATGATGGAAAAAGGACATAAACTTGATGAAATAGAAAAATAAGATGGCACTAAAAAGATCGGACAGAAGAATTATTTTTGATGGACAACCATTAAGACGATTACTAAAGTGGTAATGACAACAGTAGTTAAAAAGACAATTCTTAATGCAGGTGCCTGTCTATCCACATCAGCAGAACACAGAGACAGTGTCATAACAGGGTGGTAGAACACATACCTAGTTGGATCAACAGTAGATAAACAAAGACTCTGGTAACTTGGCATAGCCAACACACCGCAAATATCCTACGTCATCAATTGGACGGCACATTTTGGTCACGTGTAGGGACAATGCATTTCGTCTGTTGTTTAACATACAAAATAGTCGCATGTTAAAGCTGGCTGAATAAATTGCCATTCATTTACAAAAGCCAACTTTGTGCAAATAAAAAGATATGATATTCAGTTTAAAATTACCATAGTAGAAAATTCAAAGTACTGTGTGAATGTGTGTTGTATACTTGAGCTTGAAGGATTTATCTTACTGCTTTAATTTATGTTGTGTGATTTCTTCAGTAATGTATCTGACGAGAAACAGTGAATGATGCTAGGCAATAAATCGTGCAATCTCCTATTTGTGTCTTCGTTATTCAAATTCACTATGGGAATACACTGTTTTGAATTCTTAATGCCCTTGTATATCTAGTCTGTAACCACATATGATAATCCCACCTTCTTCTCCTGCTGTTTCTTGTTTGCCTCTCTGTTATAGGTTGTAATGAGAGTCCAAGACTACACCTGTCATCAAACTAAATGGCAACTCCTAATGTCACTTAATGACAGTTTATATTAAATTACATGATAATGTTTAATATCACCAAATGACAAAATGGTGCCTGTCAAACAACAAAACAATACCAAAAAGTTTAGTAAATGTCACACCTCTATCAAACCATATGATGTACCACTTAATGATATTTTGTTAACATTAAACCATATGACAAATTACTAGTGTCATCGAATCAGGTCTCTATCACACTAGCTAATTTCACTGAATCAGAGCTAAATATCAAATGACATGGCAATTCCTACTATCAATTGATGATAACTTATCAAACCACATGACAATTCCTAATATCACTTTATGACACCTTCTCAAACCACATAGTAATTTCTAATGTCACTTGATGAAGACTTATCAAACCCCATTCTAATATCACATGATAATAACTTATCTAACCACATCCTAATATTATTTGATGACTTATCAAATCACTTGCTAATTCCTAATATCTTTTTATTATAAGTTGTTAAACCACATAGTAATTCTTAGTATCACTCACACACAATGAATATCAAACCACACAAGTCCTAATATCACTTAATGACAACTTATCAAACCAAATTTCAATTCTTAATTCCACTTGATGTTATATTTCTCTCAGTCCTTCTAATGCCACAATAACACATCACAAAAACTGTAGCCCATCATCTGTACAAGTAAACTCCTTAACACCTGGCCAGTATGAGCATGCAACCGCCCTTGTAATCCTACCCACTTGGTCAACACTTCTTGTTAGTACAAGTCTTTTCTTGCCCAGTTGTAACCAAGCCTTCCCCAAAAACTCCACATGCTCAGAAAGTATATGCTCACGTCTTTCGTCTCCACTATTCACCCTGTGCTCATCAGCTGAAACCGATGCACAACCACTTTGTGATTTATCTCGTTGGTCAACCCACACTCGTTTACTACTAATCAGCGCTGATTTGGTTACTAGAAATGTTACGCAGAAGTCTGAGACATACTGGGAAATGATTTTTGCAATTGGAGACATTTTGGATTGTGTACAGCCAGGATTGTCCATGTCCCCGAGCTTGTCTGGCCAGTAGAATGCTGAAATGGTGTCTATGACGATCAGAGACACAAGTGGGTCATGTGATAGAGTGTGCTCCAGTGCCAGAAGAGAGATGAAAAGTTGGTCAGAGCTCACAACATGTAGGACCTGGACTCTGCCTGCGGAAAGGAGAACATTGTTGTTCTTGAAAAATACAAGTGAGCTCATGAAATTGATACACATAAAATAATGATAATGACTGAGATGGTAGTGCACGTGGTGGTGGTGGCAGCAGTTGTAGTACAGTAAGCAGTGGCAGTGGAAGTAGCTGTACAGTAGTATAATAGCAAAATAATAGTGTTGTAACAGTAGTAGAAGTAGTAGCAGTATATGAAAAGGTAGCAGCAGTAGCATCACCAGTAGCAGTAGTAACAGTGATACAAACACACAGATGGACAAATGGACTGATCATTGATTATGTACTATACTCTCAAGAGAGAGAGCTGTGTTTTCACAGTGGCAAACTTGTCTGCCAACTGGTGGTCGTGGGTTTTAATTCACATACTGGTGGATTTTTACAATTTATCTGGGCTCCCAGATCGACCCAGTCTAAAATAGGGACCAGGTAAGTAAAGGCAACCAACATGACCTCTGACATCACCCCTCGAGAGCCGATTATCATCATCATCCTGCCAACTGGCATAGCATTTATACATCTGGACAGATCTCAGTCCCTGGTGCTCAAGATAGATTCTATTGATGAATATTACAGACTGGTGAATACAAATGTGGGACTAGAATCATATGCCTAATAAGGATCAAGGCATGTCAACAGAGTCCTTTACTTACACTCCCTAGACAATGCTGTCATACACCAACCATGGACACTAACCCACAAAGAAAGAGTTCAATACTCAGCGAACGACTATGAAACTTATCTACAACTGGTTTCATTACAAACCACTAAATATCAAGAGCAAGCACACTAATATAGTGATTAATGCTCCTGCTTATCAAAACAGTGGTTTGAGTTCTAATCCCAGCTGTGGATGCATTCTTTTTTTTTCTATCAGTACAGCTCCGGAGAAGAAAATTTTAAATTGTGAGAACATGTGTTCTTCTAGTGATAATTAACATATGTATCATTAACAATAAAGTAGAAGATTGAGGCATTTGAGCTTAAAATGTTACAGAAAAATTCACAGAATATAGTGGATCAAGAAGGAAAATAAATATTCTACAAAGTTTGACCACAGAAGAAAACTGGCCCATGAATAGTCTTATGTACTGGAAAATGAAATTCTGTGGCCACATCAAGCGTCACAGTGGTTTAGAAATAACAGGTTCTAAAAGGTGTAGTGATAGGAAACCAGACAGGCCAACAAACATGTCGATGGAGGTAAGACATTCAAGACATCCTGGCCATGAAAATACATGATGCAGGGAAACTGGCAATGGATCCAGAGTCTTCCTAATGAGTTGGGATGAGAGTGACATTCTGTGAGGGATTTGCCAAATGATGACAGCGTTGGGGTTAAACCAACCTTATAAAAATTGATACTTGTTAGAACATTCTGAGAAGGATGTGTTACACGATGACAGCGTTGGGGTTAAACCAACCTCATAAAAATGGGTACTTGTGAGAACATTCTGAGAAGGAAAGGCGGCAATGAAGAAAACTGGCCAGCTCATTTTATTATGCTGTGACTTAAGCTATGAGGACACCAAACATGTTATGACATCCTGTGATATAACTGGACACATCATGTACAATCACGACAAGAACACAGACGGGTCCAAGACTCTGCTGATCATGTTAGAAGGTTAGCCATGACCACCCACACTTACTGGCATGACACATGAAGATGGTGATGAACAAGTCATGCCCCCCCCCCCCCCCCAATAGCAGTATCTGTCTAGACAGTCAACAGCACCTTCCAGGTTTGAATAAACTCATGCAAAGGTAGACGGTAAAACTGCTACCTCAACTAATGTAAGATATGGCAAGGTTACAATGATGAAGAAAACAAGTGCAAAAAGGAAAATAGCATCTCTTTATTTAGTATTCCTCTTATACTGCTCTTTATCTCTTGCTGGGACACAAACCCTGAACTAACTCATGCCAAGACATCCCTTATCTGTTGCTATCCACTGTAGCTCTGTCCATGTTCTCCTCACATTATTTATTTCTGTCTCTAATTCTCTTCTGCTGGTCTCCGTGGGAAAGGAATTATGGACGCAGTTCGTAATTCTGTTTACCTGCGTTCAAAACACAACTGCGACCAATTTGGCAGTAGACCATGTCACGCTGGGATTTAACATGTTGGTATGGGAGCTGGTCCTTCAGAAAACAATGGCAAACTACTGGTAAATTTATCAAGACATCAACAATAGCAGAGCTGGTGTTGACTGCGGTGTCCTTTAAATAGGATATACAAAAACCAAAAAAAAATTCTCTTCTATTTTGTTTCCCCTGTGGGCTCCAGTGAAGGGACTTTCCCATTATAACATTTTCAGGTCTTCTCAAACTATGTCCTGTCCAGCACTAGCATCTGTTCCTCACTTCCTGATTTACTGGAACATGTCTAGTTCTTTCCATAAGCTCCACATTAGTGATTCTGTCACACTATTTTTGTCCAACTCTGTGCATGCACCCACTGATGAATATTTGTAGAGTATCAGTATATGACCAAGTCCTACAAGAAACAAATGAAAACTGCAAACCAAATAGAGAAATTAGATATAGACAGTCACAATTTTTGGAAACGTTATGAGAAGAGATAGATTCCAGAACTTGGTGACAACTGGCAAGACTGAGGGGGAAAGAACATGGAGAAGGCAGAGAATGGATGGCTTGGTCACATGGTATGGCAGAGAAAAGAACACAGAGCTGATTCATGACTCGATCCTGTGAGAAGGTGAAACATAACCCCACACGCTTATCGGCATGGCACAGATGATGACAAGTAAATGTTTTAGTTGTTCTTTATTTAGTATTAACTGGCAAATTTATTCATCGTGGACATTGAATGGTTACTGTTTAATACTTCTTATTTCATTCACTACTGTTTAATACTTCTTTCATTCGCTACTGTTTAATATGACATGGCAGTAATCCGGCAAACCCGTAGATGATCCATCTCCATCAGCAGATGTTGCCAGGTGTAGATGCTGACTGACTTTTCTCCCAGCCTTGAACCACAGTACCACCTATATAGAGACAGTGTTGTTGATATCTCTTTCACCTCACAAACCACTGCGGTGTGCAAGATCGACACTGGAAATTCACATCTGCGGAGGGACATAACAGTATGCAACCAGGTCATGATTCAGTAAAGCCCACACAGATTGGGTATGACTAGGCCCAGGCTGGTCATGTTTCCTCCACAAGTTTCAGAAATGTCATTGTCCACAGACTCCACCCAATGCCCACAGGGAGGAATGGGATAATCAGTTAGCCTCACAACCTGCCCAAGGGCCAAACTACTTAATGCTGATGATGTTTTACTGAGAATGTTCTAGACATGCTGAATTGTTTAGTTTAGCTTTCTGTCATTGATTTTTTTTTACACATGTATAATGGAACAGTCGATGAGCTTCCAAGCTAGCATCATAGAGGACAGTGCAATGGCCTACATAAACAATGGTCTGGCTTTGTCTACTATGGCGAGAGACACTGTTAATAGGGAAAGCTAATCCACATGTAAAATTCAGTTCATCACAACTATAAATAGTGTGTATGGACTACGCTTGAGTTCAAAGCGAGCGAGCACACACAAAAAATTCCTTTGTATACCAATGTATGAAAAGCAGCGCAGAATGATCTGCTTCCAAATCACCCTCAACTGTGCTTCAAATGCAGTACTCAGGATTTCAAAGTGCGTTCCTAATGCCTTCGCCACAATAAAAATAAATGGTAAGCAAAAGACAATAATAGGAAATATGGGAAAATTAACGGAGAAATTATATTTCTATAAAAACTCAAAGGATTTAAAAGTGAAGATTGGAAAATAACCTTAAAAATAACAAATAAAAAACACATACTGGCCATATCAAACAGCAATTGATACAAGAAAAATGTGTATTTAAATACCTACCTAATGCTTCCTGTACCAGGTCCTCAATCTCTTGTGGTGTTAATAATGTGCGTTTCTGAAAATGTGACTGTTCAGATGCTTCTCCTCCATGGCAAACAGGAATGTGAGGAGAAGAAGACTGTCCATCATGCAAGTTAGTTGTATCTGTACATTCTTTACCAAGGTTCATTACAATTTCACCGCCTTCATATGTAGCTGGTCCATGTGTGTATGTATCGGACCCCTCACCACCTACCACCTCATTATCTTTAACCCCTAAAATTCCTATTTTAAAATCTATTTCTCCTGCCTCTGATTTGGCAGCCGATGAGGATGTAACTGTTTTCTTCACCATATTAGGGCCAGTATTTTGGCACTCTTCTTGCTTCAGCTTCTCGAGAATGGCCAGTATTTGTTTTTCTAACACAATAGCCAATCGGAAAACATAAAATTTGAACTCTGTATCTATGAATATGACCTTTGCTCCTAGTCCCTGAAATGGAATCCCATTCCAATTTGAGGGCAGACAAGCTTTGGCAATGTAATGTAGGATCATTTCTGTTTTTCCAACTCCTTCGGCCCCATAAATTTCAATTATTTTGTTTGCTGGTGATGATGATGATGAAGCAGTAACTTTGCTGAAGACATCTGAGTCAATGCTGGATAGATCTATGCGACTGCTCAGTCTTGCAAGAAGCTGATGGGACAAAATATTATTATTATTTATTACTTGACATTAAATCTTCAATAACAATAATAATAAATATCTTCCTCTTTTCACTTCTCTTTGAGGGTCGGGAGTTTACCACAAGTTATGCTCTTTGGAGGTTAGTGTGTCTGACTTCAGCATATATGTGTGCAAGGTTTGCTTCCTCAAGACAGATTTCCTCCAAGGTGATGGGCTCTGTCAACCCATGGCTAGGTTTTATTTCCTAACAATTTTGCCAGGGCAGTGGTCTCTCACATATATGTGCTCAAAAGCATATACACAACAGATACTAAAACATCCAATACTGAACTCAAAAGTATGCATAATGTTCAAAATGTATCACAATATATAGAAGCATTGGTTGTACTTGTATTTTATATACATGCATAAATAAACAAGCAGTTGGTTACCCATAAGAAAGTATTTGCTTGAGGCTTTCAAATTCCACTTCACCTGATGTATCTATGTCTCTTTACAGTTAATAATTGTATGTGGCATCACATAATGCCTTATCAATTTCCAAAGAGATTCCCTCTAAATTCTAGCAAACGCCTTTTCAAAACCCACAAATGCAATTTAAAGTGGCGAGTTCAGTTCAATGCTTTGCTCTGCTATTATGCACAATGTGACTATCTGGTCAGTGCAGGATCTATTTGGTTGAAAGTCTGCCTGATCACACCTTAGTTATTTGTCAAAGGCCTCTCTTAGATGCTTGTATGTTATTGGAATCCTAAGATGAAGCAAAGCATAGTAACCCTGTGACCTACTATGCATGACACAAGAGGCAACTAAGGAGGTTTCCACTCATGTGTTCCCTTTACAGGAAGCAAAGAATATTAACACACTGTAACCTGACATATGTTGTAAGAGGTGATGAAATGGGGGTGGTGTTGGAGCTGGCTTCCTCATTCCATAGAAAAACTTTAGCTACAAACACCGCCCTCCATGGCGAAGGGGTTACGGACACGATTTGTAATCCTGTATACCCGAGTTCGAAACACAGCGGTGCTGGTATTTTCGAAAAAGGTATAGGTGTCGGTCGTTCAGAAAGCAATGGCAAACTACTGAACATAAAACTTGCCCAGGAATCACGAACAGCGAAAATGCTGAAGTTGACTGCTACATTCTGTGAAGGGCATGCAACTACATAATAATAATTTATATCAAACATAGCAATGCTGTCACTGAAAAATGACTTTTTATAGCCCACAAATCCAATATAATATAAAATGGTAAGTTATATATATATCAGTGCTTTGCTATACTATAATATAATGTGTGATGTGGCTATATCTGGTCAATATATGATCTGTTTGGTCAGAAGCCTGGATGTTCATCCCTTACTTGTTTGTCATTGATAATTAATAATGGTTCAATCTCCAGAATTAATCAATTAATTATCATCATCCTGTTTATTTTATATTTTCAATTTTCCTAGAACTTAAGATTCATTTTCGCTTTCATGCGGTCTCCTTTCTTTGGCAGCTTCACTAATATTAATATTATTCTCTCTAATCTGCTGGTAAATTAACTACAAGTACTAACATAATTAACAGAAATGTAAATTTTAAACCTACTTGAGCTCCAGTCTCCCGTTTTCGGGGTTTCATTTTCAAAGCAAGCTAGCCGCAATCGCGTTACGGCTTTTCATTTGTGTTGTCACAGTACGTGAAATAAGTAATTTAGAATGTCAGTGCACTACACACTCGCAACTATAACTTAGTATATTATCTATCAAACAAGATAATATTCCTCAAATATGTGACAAATTGCACCATGTATTCTTGTTCCGAGAATCATTTCCCTGTCTCATCGCCTGTTTGTTTGAAACGTCTGCTAGAAAGTATTTAAAACTGTAACTTCCGTTCTTAAGGGAATCAACATCATGTGCCATGTCGGTAAGCGTGAACGGTCATGTTTCGCAATTTTACACGATCAACTAAGTGTGGATCAGCTCTGAGTTCTTGTCCTGACCATGACACGTGGTCATGCCATCCAGGTATTTACTTCACTGCCTTCCCCTTATTCTTTTCCCCTCAATCTTGCCAGTTGTCACCAAGTTCTCTAGTTTATTTCTTCTCATAACGTGCCCAAAATAATGTGACTGTCAACGTTGCGGTTTTCATTTGCCTCTTGTGGAAATTGCTCATTGGTTTTTCTGTCTGTCCATTGCATTCCATTTTCTTCAGAAACCACATTTCCACCGCCTTCAGGTGTTTTTCAGCTTGTCTGCTCATTGTCCTCGTTTCACATTCACACAAAAGTATGTAGCACTTCAACACTATTTTTCTCACTGTAATTGACATCTTTTTATTAGTCAGTATGTTTTCCATTTTGCAAAAGGCTAACTTTTCTTGTTCTAATCTCTTCAAGGCATCTCCCATCAAATGTTATTGACTGTTTCCAGATAGTTGTACGGATTCGCTTGTTTAAGAATATTCCCATGTATCCTTATATTAGTTGATTACATTGTGAACTCATGCAACATAGAGGGAAAATACAAAATTTGGAACAGGCAATATTGCAAAAGTCCCACAGTCATTAAAAATACACCCTATACTCCATTCTTCTATGAGACGACCATAAACAATTTAATTTTAACCCTAGTTGTTCACCGTGACCAATAACCGTATCTAATAAATGTTGCAGATCCTGTTCATTGTCTGCATTTAATACTGTATCATCCGCATATCTAATGGTATCAATGTTATGTCATGTTTCTTCCCCCCCCCCCCCCCACCCCCAATGATGCTTAATCTCATATTTTCTAAATTTCTAAAAATTAAAAAAAAAACTCACCAAAAAGAAAACAAAAATATTTTCACTATAAGGTAAAACATCTGGAGACATTATACATCCACGTCGCACACCTTTCTTAATAAGCTGATATTGATCTACTTCATTATCAATCTTTATGGCAGCTTGTTGTGTCCAATATATTTTTACAATCATTTTTTGTGACAATCATTTTTTACAACGATCAGCGTTGCTAGTAGTGGGTTGTGCTCAATATTTAAATCTCAAATCCCGAAACAACCAAATAAATCAATTTGATTATTGCTCGCTGGAATTTAGGCGGCCTGGTGTGCCTTGTCATTGAGAAGACCTGATCGTTCGGGTCCACATCGATTGACGGACGTCAGTCGCGGCGATCGGGCAAATCTTGAGCTACAACCTACGATGGGTGACGTTGTAATATTCTGTTGTGATAATTTGGCCGTGTCCAGCGTGTGCCGCGTGGTCTAGTGTTTACACACCCGCTTCACACGCCAGTGATCCGGGGTTTGTTTCCGGATCCGGTCAAGGATATGCACTACTGACGAGCTCAAACGAGAGCGAAACTCGAGTCTAGTGCTTCCACATTGACGTGGATAGGCCTTAGGTTCATACCAGAATACGATCAACGTTGCCAGTAGTGGGTTGTGCTCAATATTTAAATCTCAAATCCCGAAACAACCAAATAAATCTTTTTTTTTAACAAGTCTATGGTCTTTCCCATCAATTTGTAGATCTGTATAGCATCTTTATCGTGTTGGAATGCTTTACTTCATCGAAAGCTCCTGATTTCTTTGGGAATGCAATAAATATAGATTTACATAATTCAGGAGATATACCTCCACTATAATATATTGTCTCCCTTAGATCGGTTAGGCCGGTGTCCCTGGCCTAGAGGTTAACGTCTTTCTCCGTAATCCCGTGAGGAACGTAACCTGCGAGATAATCGGTAGCAGTTCTCGTCGCGTTGGTAACTTACGGGGTATGTGAGTATATGCGAGTATGTGCTCAAAAAGCAATGGCAAACTACTGAGCGTAATCTTGCCAAGAAATCAACAATCAGCTGAAAGATGTTGATGTTGACAGCTATGTCCTGTAAAGGATACGCGAAAAAAAAATAATAATAATATATTGTGTTCAGCAGTTTGGCGACTTGATCTATTTTATATTCTTCTAAGTGTAAGGCATTGATCATTTCTGTTGTGATTTTGTCAGGACCCGGGGTCTTGCCAGTTTTCAGATGATTAGGAGCATTCTGAACCTTCATCCTCAGAATTGATGGTCCTTCATTATTAATCAGAATATCACACTGGTCTTCTCTTGTTTAATTATAAAGGTCTTTCGCGTAATCTGACCAAGCATTTAAAATCTTATCTTTTTCAATTATGATTTTACCATCTTTAGTTTTTGGGCAACCCGTTGATGTATCTATTCTTTTTCTTAGTGATATCATTAATTCTTGTGTGTATTAATTTGGTATTCCTGGTGTTGTGTTGGCTTTCAATTTCCCTGCAATTTTCCATAAGCCACACTTCTTTTCCCTCTTTGCACAATTTCCTAATTTTCCTGTGAATGCCTTCAATCCTTCACATTTGTCATGGTTAGTCTTGTCATTTCTACGTGTTGCCATGAGCTTTAAGATGTCTTCCATCATCCATTTTTTACATCCAATCATCTTCATTTTATGGGATAGTTGTTTGTGCAGCCTGGCTGACTGAGTTCTTCAATATTTACCAATGGTCACTGGCATCTTGAAATAGAAATTCTAGATCAGCCAATGCATCAAATATTGTTCTTTATTTACTTTGAATTTATCTGTTATCTTCTCATTCTTCAGTGCCCATAGATCAAATGGTGTGCTTCTTGGTGTATATTTAACTTTCTTTAATTTTGTATGTACATTGCTTATGACGAAAGATTAGAGAACATAAAACAAGAAATAGAAAGAGAAAAAATTTATATTCTTGGGATGTGCGAAACGAGATGGACAGGAGCAGGCATCAAGATAGATGAAGATTATAAGATTATTTATTCTGGAGGTGAAGACCGACAAAGGGGAGTGGCTATTATTTTGGACCGGAAAACATCAAAACCTGTTCAAGGATATTGGGCCATGTCGGACAGAGTTCTACTAGTTAAATTGAGTGGCAGACCTTTTAGCATTAATGTTATTCAAGTATATGCCCCAACAGGAGTAAGAAGACACAGGTTACGGTCGTCACTAGGAAGAACGAAGTATCACAATGTAATATACAAGTAAATTGGAATATTCTTCAACAAGTGAATCGGTACAATTATCTCGGAACAGTCATAACATCTGATGGGAGATGCCTTGAAGAGATTAGAACAAGAATCGTCATGGCGAAAGTAGCCTTTAGCAAGATGAAAAACATTCTGACCAATAAAAAGATGTCAATTGAAACGAGAAAAAGAGTGTTGAGGGGATACATAGAGCCTGTTCTTTTGTATGGATGTGAAACTTGGACAATGTGCCGTCAAGCTGAAAAACATCTGATGGCTGCAGAAATGTGGTTTCTGAGGAAAATGCAAAGAATACCATGCACAGACAGAAAACCCAATGACAAAGTATTACAGGAGACAAATGAAAATCGTAAATTGATTAGAGAAATTAGACGCAGACAGTCTAAATTTTTTGGACATGTTATGAGAAGAAATGGATTGGAGAACTTAGTGACAACTGGCAAGATCGAAGGGAACAGACCAAGCGGAAGACCGAGAGGAAAATACCTGGATGGCTTGGCCACATGGCATGGACGAGACAGGAACACTGAGCTGATCCACGACGCTGGTGATCGAGTGAAATGGCGAGTCATGACCGCCCACGCTTTCCGGCATGGCACATGATTGATTGCTTATGACTAATCTATCATCGCTGTAGCAGTCTGCATTTGATATAGTTTTTGTGACTTTTAAGGCATTTCGAAATTTTCTGTTTATGAGGATGTAATCAGCCTGGTTTCTGATCATATTATCAGGAATCCTTCACGACCATAATCTTCTTGGGCGTTGTTGATACCAGATGTTTCCAATAATCATATTTTGCTCGTTTGCCCACTGTACAAGTCTGCTACCTCTTTCATTCTGTTTCCCTACTCCATATTTGCTTAATGTGCATCCGTTTTGTTGATTTCCAACTTTAGCATTAAAATCACCCATTGTGATATTTAATTATGAATACTTGCACTTCTTGAAGACATTCACTTAATCATTATAAAAATCATCATTGCTGTCTGTTGCTGGTGCATAAACATGAATGATATTGAGATCAAAAGATCTGCACTTAACTTATTTTATATTCCTCGGATGTTACCATGCCAACTCCTTTACATCTGGTCTCACATATACCTAAAGTGTTAATATTCCCATTTCTATCTCGATATTGGCCAGTTTGTCATCCCCACTCATAGTTATAGCGTTCCATGTTCCCGTTTGAAATGTTACTCTCTTGCACTCAGTCGCTTGATGACGGTCTGGAGTCACCTGGTGCACATGACTACCCCTACCTATTGAGATCGGCATACAACTGACTGACCTTTTCACATATGATTGCCTCGGAAACAGAATCGCCACCTAACTGTTTTTGATGTATCTAAATTAATAATAACTGTTCGACATCTTCAATTGTTTGCGATCTCTTTTTCGTTAGCACATTCATGTCTTTCGCTACGTTAGCCTCTTTTATTGTTTCCTTTTTCGCCACAATGAAACATCGTGGATGGCCACTTCCCGTACATGCGGCTGATTTCAGCAATCTTAACGCCGCTCTCGTATTTTATTATTAGCAAGTGATGCTCACACAACGAAAAACAATGCCAAACTGAGCAGAAGAACGTGTGGCTCCCTTTGTTTTCGCAAATTTAGCAGCGAGGTCATGTGGGCGTGTCGACGAAATCCGAGGCAATCGGCGAAAACCGAGACACATTTTTTAGCGAAAAAAAATCGGCGAAAACAGAAACCGACGAAAACCGAGGTTTGACTGTATATTGCATTACTTGTACCTTTTCATTCAACAAATCCACACTGTTCTTTGCCAATTTCTGTCGTTATTTTTTTTTTCTTGTTCTCCTCATTATAATTCTGAGTAGGCGTTTGCTGACATCGTAGACAGACAGACATACTTACGTACGAACAGACGGACAGTTAGACAGACAGATAAAGCAGTATCTTATTAATATTAATTTGAAATTAAAGAAGGCGGTGGCAGCAAAGACAGCCACTGTGTTCACACAGGATGTATACACAAATAATGAGTTTCAATAGCGTCGACATTCGAGCTCTTTGACACAAACACCATGAGTACATTTGTAGAAAGCAGTGAAAAGAAGCTGGTCTCCCTAGCGAAGGGTGTTATGGACGCTGTTCGTAATCCCATATACCCACATACAAAACACAGTTGAGCTAGATTCGGCAGCGGATCGCGTCGCGTTGGTTTCTTACGGAAAGGTATGTGAGCCGGTCGTTCAGAAAGCAATCGCAAACTACTGAACGTAAAATTTGCAAGACATCAACAACAGCAGTAAAAAGCTGGTGTTGACAGCGATGTCCTGTAAATGGATATGAAAAAAGAAAAGTGAGAAGAAACCTCGACACGTCTTATCCATTCACTGGAGTCATGTTTCAGTGGTCAATAAAGTAAAGTAAAGTAAAGTAAAGTAAAGTAAAGTAGAGCAGAGCAGAGCAGAGTGGAGTGGAGTAGAGTAGAGTAGAGTAGAGTAGAGTAGAGTAGAGTAGAGCAGAGTAGAGTAGAGTAGAGTAAAGTAAAGTAGAGTAGAGTAAAGTAGAGTAGAGTAGAGTAGAGTAGAGTAGAGTAGAGTAGAGTAGAGTAGAGTAGAGTAGAGTAGAGTAGAGTAGAATAAAGTAAAGTAAAGTAAAGTAAAGTACAAAGTAGAGTAGAGTAGAGTAGAGTAGAGTAGAGTAGAGTAGAGTAGAGTAGAGTAGAGTAGAGTAGAGTAGAGTAGAGTAGAGTAGAGTAAAGTAGAGCGGAGTAGAGTAGAGTAGAGTAGAGTAGAGTAGAGTAGAGTAGAGTAGAGTAGAGTAGAGTAGAGTAGAGTAGAGTAAAGTAGAGCAGAGCAGAGCAGAGCGGAGCGGAGTGGAGTGGAGTGGAGTAAAGTAGAGTAGAGTAGAGTAGAGTAGAGTAGAGTAGAGTAGAGTAGAGTAGAGTAAAGTAAAGTAAAGTAAAGTAATGTAAAGTAAAGTAAAGTAAAGTAAAGTAAAGTAAAGTAGGTCTCTTTTACACAGCGCCCTGGACATACGACTATTACTATTAGACTCATATGTGTAGAGACTAATCGGCGCTCATTGGTTGATGATGTCAGTACCACGTCAGCCGCCTTTGCTTCCCAAGACATGTCCTGGTACCCATTGTTAGACTGTGTCGACCTGGGTACCCAATATCATTTTTTTTTAAAATTTGAATCCACCCGGATGCCGACCAGGCCACGATCATCGGGCCGGTAAGCGATCGTCAAGCCACTACGCTACCGCAGTCTCTATTTTTCAGTGGTAAGACTAAAAATCTAACTGTATATATAATACTGATGGAACACGTGGATCCATCTACGTGGCCAGATCTCGGAGAAATACGTGCATCACGCGACATTTGTTCTAATATTGAACGATGCAAGTACTTCACAAACTAGCTGAAGCTGTTGAGTGATATAACACGGTGCTCTCGCTCGGTTATCGACCAGTGTTTTCCGTACTACCTCCTCCTCCTCCTCCTCCTTCTTCTTCTTCTTCTTCTTCTTCTTCTTCTTCTTCTTCTTCTTCTTCTTCTTCTTCTTCTTCTTCTTCTTCTTCTTCTTCCTCTTCTGTTGCTGCCTTTTATCCCTGTGGAGCATATACCCTCTGCAGACTCATTCCAAGTCGTGCTATTATTTGCTTTCTCCTGTAGCTCGCTTCATGTCCTCCCATATAATTCGTCTCTGTCTCTAATCTTCTTCTCCGTGCGGTTTTAGGTCTACCCTTTATCGTTTGCCCTGTGGCTTTCAGATTTTTAAAAAAAAAAACTTCTTCTTATACTACGAGTATCATCAGGTTTCCTTATTTTGTGTCCCATCCAGCATCAACCGTCTCCGTGGAGAAGGTGTTACGTACGTGATTCGTAATCTCGTTTGAAACACAGAGGTGCTGGGTTTTTTTTTTTTTAAGGAATAGGTGCCGGTCGTTTAGAAAGCAATGGCGAACTACTGAACGTAACACTTGCCCAGGAATCACGAACAATCAAAATGCTGGCGTTGACTGCTACGTCCTGTGAACCTGTGAAGGATATGCAACTAAAAAAAAAAAATCCTGCATCAGCGTCTTTTCCTGGCCTCTTGATTCACTGGAGTCTGTCTCGTTCTTTCTATGCTTCCCATTAATGATTCTGTCATTCCATGCAGGTCCTTCTCTTCTGTGTTAATGAATGTTTGTAATTTATTAGTAATTGTTTTAGTCGTCCTCCATGTTTCTGAGTTGTGCGTTGTGGTTAGTAGAGGTATAAAACAATGGCTGGTATTTTCTTTTACAACACAGCAGTAATGGTGTTTCAATAAAACAATACAGATTTTTTTTACAATATAACAGTGCTGATGTTTTACAATACAACAGTACTGATGTTTTACAATGCAACCGTACTGATGTTTTACAATACAATAGTGCTGATGTTTTACAATACAACAATAGTGCTGTCTTACAATAACAGTGCTGATTTAAACGTTAGACTTAAATATTCTAAGTTTGGTAACATTTTTATATTTGATTTTTTTTTTACTTCCACAAGTTTACAAATGCTATGAAAGCTCTTCTTGTCTTGTATATTTTTGTGTTAACATCGCTATTTTCCCCGTCTGCTGGCCATCAAAAAATATCGGCCTCGCACCATATACACAGTACACTTTAAGGCGTTGGGGAAAGGGCCAATGTTTTACTGACTACAGCATTCTCCATATTTCTACATAATACAATGTACGAGTGCCAACTGCTTCATGCTCGTTAGACGGTTGCGCGGTGTTCTGCGATTCAACCACGAATGTTGCCGCCCATTGATTTCATGCTGGCAACAGTGCCTGACAAACTAATTGAGAATAATTGTAATGTCAATAGTAAGATACGGAGGAAAGATACTCTGACACGATGCTGCGCCTTCCTACGGTATTCGTATAATTGATTCTTGCCACAGTGCGTGTTTTACGTACTTCTGTGTTACAGGTGTGTTCACAGACAGATGGAGAATTAGAGTTTACATGAAAGTTACACGGAAGAAGAAATGGACGCATTTAATTTGATTTGTTAATGTCTAAAAGGTAACGATTATAACGAGGATTTAAAATAACAATCAGACATTTTGTGTAAATTCATTGGATCTTAATATATCAGGTGCTTTATGGTTAGTAGAGGTTTAAAACAATGTCTTGTTTTTTTATTATACAAATAAACAGCAAAACGTTTAGGGAAATTGATCAACGGAGCTTTAGTGGTCGGTTTGAACCCCAGTCATGATGTCGACTGATAAGCTTAAGTATACAGTAAAAATACGTCAAAGTCCCCTTTAAACGCTTTAAGAAGTTTTGAGGTACATGCTGCTAGGAACCAGGTTATTATAGACCAGTCGGAACTCGGTGACTGATATGGTTAATAATATGTAGCCGCCTTGGTTTCCTTGAACATTCTTTGGTACCAAACAAAGGGAGTCGGTTGAGGAGGTCAAGAGGGTGTGTTTCGATGGCTTGGCCACATGGCGAAATCGGGACAAGAACACAGACCTGATGATGGTATGAGAAAGCAAACCATGACTGTCCATGGCACGTGATGATAATGAATTTAGGCTGGGTCGAGTCCAGTTTAATTTAACCAATCCACCTCGATAAAGTGTAAACTTATCGACTTCCCAACTTGAACGAGATGTAGACAGTCAGGATGTAACAAATCAAACCCCCTTATGAAACCCCGTGTGTATGTGAAATTCTTGACAGCTTACACCAGTAAGGCAGTAGGGGATAAGGAATGTATGTTACTGTTGGCGCTCATATATCTGTAAGTACAATGTCTCACTGGCGCAGCATGATATAACACTTCCGGTTCCCAACATGGAGGATAAGCGGTTGAGCTATTAAGGTCTCTGGGGTGATTATGCTTGTGGCTACGGTTTGCTTACGCATTTTCCTCACGTTGGACTGGTAATGCATGGTTCCGTCACCCTGCTACTGAGTTGAGTGCTTTGAACGACACTGTGAGCAGTGAATTTCGTGTGGAGTGCTTTTACATCTGTCCGCGGTTGTTTGTAGCGTGAACTCTATGTTCAGAAAAATGACGGCCGGCCGGTCGCTGAACTAACTGGGCTTTCTTATGCAGTAATTTGTGGCTGCTGGTTTTCTGGTGACTACCACATCCATCGACGATGAACTGTATTTTTCGTGGCAGACTTTTGAGTTGGCATTCTGGCAGCGGCATTACGTATAGTATACCTGTGCGGGCTGTTTGTTTGTCGAGCCTCCTGTCAATTCCACTTTTCACATGGGGCAGTGAGAAGCATTTTGTGTGATATTCACCGGCACAGGAACGGAGAATAATGGGGCGACTCTTTTCCGTGAAGTTGGAACCGTGACTAACTAACTAATTAATATAACACATTATTTTAAAAAACAGTTAGGAACAATGTTTTTTTCACACAGAGGCGTGTTGGGTATGTGGTGTTAATCCTTGGGTGATGTGGTTACTATCACGCATGCCGTCTTTACTTCCCATAACATTTTTTGGTATCCATTTTAAGCTGAATCGACGTAGGAGCCCATATCTATTTAATTTTTACAAAAATAAGTCTGCCTCGGTGGGGACTTGAACACATGACCTCGGCAGGCAAGCGTGATATTAATGTTTTCGTGTGCATATATATCATTTCATCATTGGCACCTTGCCGTCTTCACCGACGATAGTTTGTACTTCAAAAAGGCATAATAACTTTTACCCATGGCGGTAGCGAATGTGACTGATAAGGTCAATTCGCGCTGTAAATGTTCGTTCACAATGGGTGCATGTGAACACGTGGTCATTTCCACCATCATGCACCACCTTACGTCTCATACGCTCAGTGTGTGATTTATCTGCAATAATTTTCTCCTTTGTCTTTATTCCATTTCTGATGTTTGCCCTCCATGCAACACGTTCAGCGGCGACTTGCTCCCAATGTGCATTATCAATGCCTGTATCAATCATGTCCCGCTTACACACATCTTTGTATCGTAGTAGAGGCCGACCCTGAGATCTCTTACCCATCTGTAATTCACCAAAAAAGATGTCCTTTGGTATTCTACCATCATCCATCCTCCTAAGATGTCCTATCCATCTAAGTTTACGAAGACTGAGCATGGAATAAACCGTCACACAACCTGATCTTTCCAATACTTCAGTATTTGTGATTTTGTCTTGCCACTTAATACCAAGAATTCTTCACAGACACCGCATATGAAAGCTGTTTAAACGTTTCTCTTGGTGTGAGTAAGTTGTCCAGGCTTCACTGCTATAAAGAAGAGCACTGAGGACACAGGCTTGATAGACAAAGACTTTTGTTTTGACAGTAAGCTTCCTGTTCCCCCAGACTCTTTTTCTTAACCTGTTCATTGTTGTTGCTGCCTTACCAATCTGGATGTTGATTTCCTGATCTAGGGATAGTTTGCTATTTACCACTGATCCTAGATATGTAAAATGTTTTACCATCTCTAGTTCGGCGTCGTCAATAAAGATTTATGGTACGCCATGTGCACCTTGTGACATAATCTGTGTCTTCTTTTTGCTATATGTTAAAACAAATTCAGAACAAGCATTGGAGAATGCAGATAGTAGACATTGTAATTCTTCCTCAGAGTGCGTCGTAACCGCAGCATCATCTGCAAATGGCAACTCTCTGATCAGTACCCTCCTAATTTTGGTCTTGGCTTTCAATCTCTGAGCATTGTAGAGGCCGCCATCTGAGTGTGAGTGAATGTATATACCAACATCCTGATCACGAAAGGCATATTTCAGTAGAAGTGAAAAGTATATTCCTAAGAGGGTGGGAGCTAGTACACAACCTTGCTTAACTCCACTCTTTATTTCAAATTCTTCAGAAGTTGCACCATCAAACTTTATTATACCCTTCATGCCTGTGTGGGAAAAAC
>JACEFZ010018967.1:0-77113 GCA_014155875.1 Cepaea nemoralis | reverse complement strand
TTTAAAATTTTTTGGACATTGATCTTATCCCTGGTTTAATCAGTGACAATTGATCTTATAACCCGGGTTTAATCGTGAAATTGATCTTATCCCTGGTTTTATCATTTTTTTTTTTTTTTTTTTGGGGGGGGACTTTTTTTGGGAATCTTTTTTTAAACCCGGGTTTTAAATATGACATTGATCTTAAAACCCTGGTTTAATCGTGAAAAATTTTTTTGTTTTTTGTAAACCCTGGTTTAATCAGTGACAATTGATCTTATAACCCTGGTTTAATCAGTGACAATTGATCTTATATCCCTGGTTTAATCAGTGACAATTGATCTTATAACCCTGGTTTAATCAGTGACAATTGATCTTATAACCCTGGTTTAATTAGTGACAATTGATCTTATAAGCATGGTTTAATCAGTGACAATTGATCTTATAACCCTGGTTTAATCAGTGACAATTGATCTTATAACCCTGGTTTAATCAGTGACAATTGATCTTATAACCCTGGTTTAATTAGTGACAATTGATCTTATAACCCTGGTTTAATCAGTGACAATTGATCTTATAACCCTGGTTTAATCAGTGACAATTGATCTTATAACCCTGGTTTAATCAGTGACAATTGATCTTAAAACCCTGGTTTAATCAGTGACAATTGATCTTATAACCCTGGTTTAATCAGTGACAATTGATCTTATAACCCTGGTTTAATCAGTGACAATTGATCTTATAACCCTGGTTTAATCAGTGACAATTGATCTTAATAACCCTGGTTTAATCAGTGACAATTGATCTTATAACCCTGGTTTAATTCAGTGACAATTGATCTTATAACCCTGGTTTAATCAGTGACAATTGATCTTAAACCCTGTTTAATCAGTGACAATTGATCTTATAACCCTGGTTTAATCAGTGACAATTGATCTTATAACCCTGGTTTAATCAGTGACAATTGATCTTATAACCCTGGTTTAATTCAGTGACAATTGATCTTATAACCCTGGTTTAATCAGTGACAATTGATCTTATAACCCTGGTTTAATCAGTGACAATTGATCTTATAACCCTGGTTTAATCAGTGACAATTGATCTTATAACCCTGGTTTAATCAGTGACAATTGATCTTATAACCCTGGTTTAATCAGTGACAATTGATCTTATAACCCTGGTTTAATCAGTGACAATTGATCTTATAACCCTGGTTTAATCAGTGACAATTGATCTTATAACCCTGGTTTAATCAGTGACAATTGATCTTATAACCCTGGTTTATTTAGTGACAATTGATCTTATAACCCTGGTTTAATCAGTGACAATTGATCTTATAACCCTGGTTTAATTAGTGACAATTGATCTTATAAAGCTGGTTTAATCAGTGACAATTGATCTATAACCCTGGTTTAATCAGTGACAATTGATCTTATAACCCTGGTTTAATCAGTGACAATTGATCTTATAACCCTGGTTTAATCAGTGACAATTGATCTTATAACCCTGGTTAATCAGTGACAATTGATCCTATAACCCTGGTTTAATTAGTGACAATTGATCTTATAACCCTGGTTTAATCAGTGACAATTGATCTTATAACCCTGGTTTAATCAGTGACAATTGATCTTATAACCCTGGTTTAATCAGTGACAATTGATCTTATAACCCTGGTTTAATCAGTGACAATTGATCTTATAACCCTGGTTTAATCAGTGACAATTGATCCTATAACCCTGGTTTAATCAGTGACAATTGATCCTATAACCCTGGTTTAATCAGTGATAATTGATCTTGTTCCTAGTGTCCCAGGAACCAACAGGACCCAAAGCCAGTGCCGCCATCTTGTCCTTCAAAGTTGCGACCATCATCATGTTGCTGACTGTGTGCCTGCTCCAGAGATTGTAATGTGCCTGCTCCAGAGATTGTAATGTGCCTGCTCCAGAGATTGTAATGTGCCTGCTCCAGAGATTGTAATGTGCCTGCTCCAGAGATTGTAATGTGCCTGCTCCAGAGATTGTAATGTGCCTGCTCCAGAGATTGTAATGTGCCTGCTCCAGAGATTGTAATGTGCCTGCTCCAGAGATTGTAATGTGCCTGACCCAGAAGCTGTAGGAAGCCCTCTCTGATGCTGTGCTCACAAACATCAGTGTATCTGTGTCTGAGCGAGTGTGTATGAGTTGCTGCTGTTGCTTGTGGATTCTCATTATCATCATCATAATCATAGTTTACTTAAGTCATCATTAAGACCAGGGCTGTACTTGTCCTGAAAATGTATATTAAATCAAGAAATATTCAGCTGAAAAGCACCAGGCACCTCAGCCAGTTTGAATGTCTTCATTGAAGGGTTATTGTGACAGATATTCTCAAGAGATAGGTTACAACAGTTGTTTGATGCAGCAGAATGTGATGCTGATTTGATGTATCCATGCTTGTTGATCTAGTTCATGATTGCATGTTTGCTGTTGTCATTACGTCATGACTGTACCTCCATGGAAGCCTGGAGTCCAATCGTATCATCATCATCATCATCATCCATCATTGTTAATGTTTCACTGTTTGTGTACAAATTTCTGATGTATAATTTTGTTGTTTGACACATTCCAAGCCTACATGTTTTGTTGTATGACACATTCCTAACCTATATATTTTGTCTGTACAATTTTGATATACATTTTTTAATGAGTATGTAACCAAGTGTTATGTCGTGTTTCCATGGAGATGGGTTGGGCAGGTGGTGACTGTAGAGGTATAAATCACATCAGTCAGTCTGTGTCCCCCTGTAGAGGTATAAAACACATCGGTCAGTCTGTGTTTCCCTGTAGAGGTATAAAACACATCGGTCAGTCTGTTTCCCCCTGTAGAGGTATAAAACACATCGGTCAGTCTGTGTCCCCCTGTGTGCTCTGGGACACGGAGGTGCCTGGTAGTCAGTCACCAAACATGTGAATAAACATTTATACAGAGATGGAAGTCCTGTGGGTAGTCATTCAGTTGCTAATGTCATTTATCTCAACCAAGACAAAACCTCTGGAGGGAACATAAGAACAGTAGCTGGACCTCTTCTTCCTCAATTTACCTCAGAGAAGTGTTGGGGTAGAGATGTCATCAGTAAGGTGCCATCTCCACAATGAAGGTTGGCTGCAATGGATCTCCAATACTGTCTGTCTCTTGCCTTGACTGTACATTCTGTCAGGCTGATGTTCGTCCATCTCTTGATGTTATCTTCCCACTTGTTTCATTGTCTACCTCTTGCTTGCTTGCCTTCAACCTTCCTCTCAAGTATGGTTTTTATAAGAGAGTTATGTAATTTAACGTGGCCGAAGTATTTCACTTGCCTCTTTTTTAAAATTTCTTTCATCTCTCATTTCATACCCAGTTTCATCTCCAGGAGGGAGATGTAAAGAACTTTTTTATGCTTTTTCAAATGCTCTTTATAAGTTGATATTCATTTCTCTGAAGCTGTTTTTGATACTCCTATGTATTACAGACTTGTCTTGGTTCTTTATTGTTGTGTTAGTTTTCTGTGTAGAGGATCATTTTCTGTTCACATAGGTATCTCCTTGAGTGCTTCAGTCTCCTACCATTGATCACACAAGGAGGGTCTCAGAACTGCATAAACTCTGTAGTATGAGGATGGCAGCCATATGCCAAACAGATATCAAGACATGGACAGAGTTGAGTCCAGTACCGACATCAAAACTCTCAGGACATTCCCATACGTGCTCTGTCCTCATCTGCAACAGCCAGCGAAGAGTTCCTATACTAATGGTACCAAGTAACAATCTGATTATGTGTCTGTCTGGCCTTTCCTCAGAGTTCTGCAGCACCATTCTCTCCAAGCCGTGATGATCAATCTGTTCTGCACTAGACACACGATTCCAAAGAGCCCCATCACGTCTGCCTTGTCATGCACAAATGCTCCACCAAGTGATGCAGACCCAGCTAGTCTGTCCGTCTGCTCGTTTCCCACCACACCAACATGTCCTGGGGAAAAGATCCAACAGATGCTGTCTATTCTTGAAAGAGTACTTTACTTTTATGTATGTATACACAGACAACAGAACCATGTATGGGATAGGTTTGCTGTGTGGACTTTCAATGGCACTTCCACCTGTGGAGGCATTTCTAATGTGCTCAGGGCACTCCTAGTTTTGTGTCCTTGTATGAGCAAAGCCCTGGAATCGGAGTTCACCCATGCTTGTTCTCTTGTGTGAACACCCATGCCAGTCACACTGTGGGTCATATCAGGTCTGCTTTAGTTAGGAGGCGGACCTCATGCGTTTAAGCCAGTCCACCAACAGCTCGTTATTGTGCTGATCTGTGGGGTATGTGTGTGTCATGTCTGCAGCCTCACCACCGACCTGGTGTGGTTACTCCAACATGAGAAATCACAGGCACTATTCGGCACTCATAGACATAGAACAGATGTAGAAATAAGGTTGACTAGACAACCTTGAGCAGAGCCACATGGTGTCAACAACCTGATGCATGATGATGATGAGTAGAGAACAAATATCGAAAGTTGTGGACACCGCAGGATTGCAACTTTTGACCTCTAAATGACGGCAGCTTTTCATTGAAGAAATGTGTACTTGGACACCCGGCCAGCTGTTGGCCAGACATTACCACCAGCCTACCTAGCAGGCCGTGAGCGCTGGGTGATGCTGGTGGGGTTATGTCTCATGTTATTGTAGTGGCCTCAAGGGCTTCCCTGCATGTGATACTGTTTATTATAATCCATGCTGGGGTCAGGGCCAGTGTGTTGTTTCATGGAATGTCCTTGTGTGGGTGGGTGGTGACACTAGCAAGGAATTGTAACTGTTCCTTGTATTTGTATACATCAGCCATTTTGTGATAGATTTCTGTGCGTACACTCCAGATTTTAATTGATAAAGAGGTCGTTGTACAGCTGACCAATCTTCAACAGATTTATAACTGGCCATGGAAATATCTGATGAGTGGTTAGAATAAGTGGAAGACAAGGAGTCGATTACATAAACATCACAAAATATAAACATAGTTTCTGAGCCCTAGACATGTGAAATGTAGGCTGTACGGGCACAAGGCAGGGAGGTTGGTGAACATACTTGACAGAGTGGCTGTGTGACACAGTTGACAGAGTGGCTGTGTGACACAGTTGACAGAGTGGCTGTGTGACACAGTTGACAGAGTGGCTGTGTGACACAGTTGACAGAGTGGCTGTGTCACACACTTGTCAGAGAAGCTGTGTGACATTTGCCAGGGCCAGACTTATCTCCAGCAATATTGTTGTCACAAACAAAGGGGCTAATAAGTGAAGAGAAAGAAAGCAATCAGTGATCTATTCTAGAAGAAAACAATGCTCAAGTCACATTGATTTTCACAAACAAACAAATACTCAACTTTGTTTCCCGTCAGGGAACAGTGTTGAAGTGTTCAGTAGGGACATTTGTTTGTGGGTGAATAAGTGAGGGACATTTGTTAGTGGGTGAACAAGTGAGGGACATGGGAAAGTGTTGATGTGTGGGGCAGATTGTTTCTCCTGCTCACAGTTTGTACGTCTTCACACCGTCAGGCTGATGATTTGTGTGGTTAAAACCTGGTTGTGAGTGATCACGTGATGTTCCGCCTGAGTGCATCATGCTCCTCTGTTATACCAAAGTAAATACTATACACACAGAAGGTTGTGATTTGTTAGACTTTGGTTCTGGACAAGTATTATTTTCCGCCTGAGTGCAGCATATCTCCTCAGTATACCACGTAAAAGCTATACACACAGAAGGTTGTGATTTGTTAGACTTTGGTTCTGGACATGTGTTATGTTTTGCTCACTTTAAACACAACGCAGCCGTGACTGATTCGGCAGCGGACCGTGTCCCGTTGTGTTATAACTTAAAGGTATGGGAGCCGGTCGTTCAGAAAGCAATGGCAAACAACTGAACGCAAACTGGCTGACAATGATCATCTGACTACATGTCAATCGGAGCCTAACATATCCTCAAAACACATTCCTCAGTGGAGGCAGCCAGTGGTAAACAGGCTGTACAGGTAGTTTGTCTGGGTGAGCGACATGTCTGACTGGCTTGCAGGTAGACTCGGACAGTGTTGGGTTTTGAGACAGTAACATTACATGTCTGCCAGGATTGTTTCTAATTGTTTGATCATTTTAATGGCGCTTATCTTTATTATGAACCTTGTGTATGTAGCAATGAAATGTTCTTTCTTATATTATAAATAAAACCAGTTATTTTTCATAGAAAAATGTTGTTACCTTTGTTGTCTGAGAACAGTCATGTTAGCTGTATACTGACAAGATTGTTGTGTTTTTGTTGAGGTTTGTAAGAGACAACTTTCATTGCCTCCAGATCCCCTGTAACATCTGATTGTCCAGGAATCCGATGAAGAAAGAGTGCAACTGTCCCATGAAGGTCAGTGGGTGTCATGGAAGGGGACCCAGCAAAGGTCTCTGATGTGGAATGGGACATGACACCACTGAGACTTTCATTGTCAGACCGTACGTCATATCTCAGATGATAGAACGGGCAAAGCACGACAATGCAGTGTGTCCGTGATGTTAAGAGAAGCTGACATGTATTGTCTGCATGCAAGGGATCCACAGCCAAGGTCGACAGAAGCAGTGAGTGTAGCGAGGCGGCACAACACAGACCTGGCACACACAGAGAGTGTAGCGAGGCAGCACAACAGAACTGACACACACAGAGAGTGTAGCGAGGCAGCACAACAGAACTGACACACACAGAGAGTAGCCAGACAGTACAACAGAGCTGACACACACAGTGAGTGTAGCCAGACAGCACAACAGAACTGACACACACAGAGTGTAGCGAGGCAGCACAACAGAACTGACACACACACAGAGTGTAGCCAGACAGCACAGCAGAGCTGACACACACACAGAGTAGCCAGACAGTACAACAGAGCTGACACAGTGAGTGTAGCCAGACAGCACAACAGAACTGACACACACAGTGAGTAGCCAGACAGCACAACACAGAGCTGACACACACAGTGAGTGTAGCCAGACAGCACAACAGAACTCACACACACAGTGAGTGTAGTGAGACAGCACAACAGAACTGACACACAGTGAGTGTAGTGAGACAGCACAACAGAACTCACACACACAGTGAGTAGCCAGACAGCACAACAGAGCTGGCACACACAGTGAGTGTAGCCAGACAGCACAACAGAACTGACACACACAGAGAGTGTAGCCAGACAGCACAACAGAGCTGACACACACAGTGAGTGTAGTGAGGCAGCACAACACAGAACTGACACACACACAGTGAGTGTAGCCAGACAGCACAACAGAGCTGACACACACAGTGAGTGTAGCCAGACAGCACAACAGAGCTGACACACACAGTGAGTGTAGTGAGACAGCACAACAGAGCTGACACACACAGTGAGTGTAGCCAGACAGCACAACAGAGCTGACACACACAGTGAGTGTAGTGAGACAGCACAACAGAGCTGAAACACAGTGAGTGTAGTGAGACAGCACAACAGAACTGACACACACAGTGAGTGTAGTGAGACAGCGATGTTCGTCCATCATGTATGACGTTGACCATTCATTGACGATGACCATTCATTACACTACATCTTTGATTTGATGAGGAACGAATGACTTGCGCTTTGGTTTTGTATAGCGAGGAAGTGGTCGCGCAACGCCCTCGCCCCCGCTCCCTTGTCTGTGTCCGACTGGCTCCAGTGGCGAGCATGGCAAGACGACTGGAAGACGGACACAGATGCAGTGGACTTTAGGCTGCCACGGGCCAGTTATCCCTGTATATATAGGCTCTTGAGAGCCTCGTACAGACGGCCCTGCCGACAATTCCTTTAATTTTCAGTTTTAAGACAAGCGAAGCGACAGGCAATGAGCGTATGATTACTTATAGGATCAACAAGATTTCCTTCGCCGAAGACGGACTGACCACCAGAACGGACCACACATACTAGAGGCGAGAAGCTGCCTACAGAAGATACTGCTCGTCTAGGATGCGAGCAGATGTGTGTGTGTCAGCCAGAGTGAGACAGCTTGCTGAATGTGTCCAGGGTCAAAATCTTTTCCTGACCTCTTGATTTGTTTGGTTCTCCTCATGAGCTCCACATTGATTCACTGGAATTTGTTTGGTTCTCCTCATGAGTTCCGCATGGATTCACTTGAATTTTTTTGGTTCTCCACAATAGCTCCACATTGATTCATTGGAATTTGTTTGGTTCTCCTCATGAGCTCCACATTGATTCACTGAAATTTGTTTGGTTCTCCTCATGAGCTCCACATTGATTCACTGGAATTTGTTTGGTTCTCCTCATGAGTTCCGCATGGATTCCCTGAAATTTGTTTGGTTCTCCTCATGAGCTCCATATTGATTCACTGAAATTTGTTTGGTTCTCCTCATGAGCTCCACATTGATTCACTGGAATTTGTTTGGTTCTCCTCATGAGTTCCGCATGGATTCCCTGAAATTTGTTTGGTTCTCCTCATGAGCTCCATATTGATTCACTGAAATTTGTTTGGTTCTCCTCATGAGTTCCGCATGGATTCACTGGAATTTTTTTGGTTCTCCACAATAGCTCCACATTGATTCATTGGAATTTGTTTGGTTCTCCTCATGAGCTCCACATTGATTCACTGAAATTTGTTTGGTTCTCCTCATGAGTTCCGCATGGATTCACTGAAATTTGTTTGGTTCTCCTCATGAGCTCCACATTGACTCACTGAAATTTGTTTGGTTCTCCTCATGAGCTCCACATTGATTCCCTGAAATTTGTTTGGTTCTCCTCATGAGCTCCACATTGATTCCCTGAAATTTGTTTGGTTCTCCTCATGAGCTCCACATTGATTCATTGGAATTCGTTTTGTTCTCTACAAGAGCTCCACATTGATTCACTGAAATTTGTTTGGTTCTCCTCATGAGTTCCGCATGGATTCACTGAAATTTGTTTGGTTCTCCTCATGAGCTCCACATTGATTCATTGGAATTTGTTTGGTTCTCCTCATGAGCTCCACATTGATTCACTGAAATTTGTTTGGTTCTCCTCATGAGCTCCACATTGATTCATTGGAATTCGTTTTGTTCTCTACAAGAGCTCCACATTGATTCATTGGAATTCGTTTGGTTCTCTACAAGAGCTCCGCGTGGATTCACTGGAATTTGTTTGGTTCCCGCCATGAGCTGCACGTTGGTGGCTCAATCATACCATGTAAGTGCCTGTATTCTGTGTACGCAGCGAGTAATTAATATTCGTTATTTATTCCATCCATCCATCATGTGCCATGCCGATAAGCGTGGGCGGTCATGTTTGCCATCTCACTCAATCACCAGAGTCGTGGATCAGCTCCGTGTTCCTGTCTCGACCATGCCACAAGGCCAAGCTATCCAGGTATTTACTTCTCGGTCTTCCCCTTGGTCTCTTCCTTTCGATCTTACCAGTTGTCACCAAGTTCTCCAGTTCATTTCTTCTCATAACCTGCCCACAAAATTTTGACTGTCTACGTCTAATTCATGACTACTCTCGCCCTGCAGGTCTCCCTGGCGAAGAAGTTAACTACTTTCTCCGTAATCCCGTATATCCACGTGAGGAACACAGTTGCGCGAGATTCGACAGCGGATCGCATCGCGTTGGTTACTTACGAGGTACGTGAGCTGGTCGCTCAGAAAGCAATGGCAAACTACTGAGCGTAATCTTGCCAAGAACATCAACAATAGCTCAAAATGCTGGTGTTGACTGCAACGTCCTGTAAGGGATATGCAGCTTAATTTAAAAAATAAAACTCGTCCTGGCGATATGATTATCTATACCGATGGCTCTGTGTTAAGAGGCGAAAAAGGTGTCGGGATTCATAGCAAAAGCAAATGGCAGTGTTTAGTAAGGGAGAGATTGGCATATGACACCACAAGTTCAAGTCTGAGAATGGAGGTGGAGGCGGTCTCTCTAGTACAGGAGAACTTAGCATATGACGCCACAAGTTCAAGTCTGAGAATGGAGGTGGAGGCGATTACTGCAGCTTTCTCTCTAGTAAAGGAGAACTTGGCATATGACACCGCAAGCTCAAGTCTGAGAAAGGAGGCGGAGGCGGTAACTGCAGCTTTCTCTCTAGTACAGGAGAACTTGGCATATGACGTCACCAGTTCAAGTCTGAGAAAGGAGGTGGAGGCGGTTACTGCAGCTTTCTCTCTAGTACAGGAGAACTTGGCATATGACACTACAGCCTGAAGTCTGAGAATGGAGGTGGAGGCGGTTACTGCAGCTTTCTCTCTAGTACAGGAGAACTTGGCATATGACACCACCGCCTGAAGTCTGAGAATGGAGGTGGAGGCGGTTACTGCAGCTTTCTCTCTAGTACAGGAGAACTTGGCATATGACGTCACCAGTTCAAGTCTGAGAAAGGAGGTGGAGGCGATTACTGCAGCTTTCTCTCTAGTAAAGGAGAACTTAGCATATGATGTCACCAGTTCAAGTCTGAGAAAGGAGGTGGAGGCGGTTACTGCAGCTTTCTCTCTAGTACAGGAGAACTTGGCATATGACGTCACCAGTTCAAGTCTGAGAAAGGAGGTGGAGGCGGTTACTGCAGCTTTCTCTCTAGTACAGGAGAACTTAGCATATGACGTCACCAGTTCAAGTCTGAGAAAGGAGGTGGAGGCGATTACTGCAGCTTTCTCTCTAGTACAGGAGAACTTAGCATATGACGTCACCAGTTCAAGTCTGAGAAAGGAGGTGGAGGCGGTTACTGCAGCTTTCTCTCTAGTAAAGGAGAACTTGGCATATGACACCACAGTCTGAAGTCTGAGAATGGAGATGGAGGCGGTCTCTCTAGTACAGGAGAACTTAGCATATGACGTCACCAGTTCAAGTCTGAGAAAGGAGGTGGAGGCGGTTACTGCAGCTTTCTCTCTAGTAAAGGAGAACTTGGCATATGACACCACAGCCTGAAGTCTGAGAATGGAGGTGGAGGCGGTTACTGCAGCTTTCTCTCTAGTACAGGAGAACTTGGCATATGACACCACAGCCTGAAGTCTGAGAATGGAGGTGGAGGCGGTTACTGCAGCTTTCTCTCTAGTAAAGGAGAACTTGGCATATGACACCACAGTCTGAAGTCTGAGAATGGAGGTGGAGGCGGTCTCTCTAGTACAGGAGAACTTAGCATATGACGTCACCAGTTCAAGTCTGAGAAAGGAGGTGGAGGCGGTTACTGCAGCTTTCTCTCTAGTAAAGGAGAACTTGGCATATGACACCACAGCCTGAAGTCTGAGAATGGAGGTGGAGGCGGTTACTGCAGCTTTCTCTCTAGTAAAGGAGAACTTGGCATATGACACCACAGCCTGAAGTCTGAGAATGGAGGTGGAGGCGGTTACTGCAGCTTTCTCTCTAGTAAAGGAGAACTTGGCATATGACACCACAGTCTGAAGTCTGAGAATGGAGGTGGAGGCGGTCTCTCTAGTACAGGAGAACTTGGCATATGACGTCACCAGTTCAAGTCTGAGAAAGGAGGTGAAGGCGGTAACTGCAGCTTTCTCTCTAGTACAGGAGAACTTGGCATATGACGTCACCAGTTCAAGTCTGAGAAAGGAGGTGGAGGCGGTAACTGCAGCTTTCTCTCTAGTACACGAGAACTTGGCATATGACGTCACCAGTTCAAGTCTGAGAAAGGAGGCGGAGGCGGTAACTGCAGCTTTCTCTCTAGTACAGGAGAACTTGGCATATGACACCACAGCCTGAAGTCTGAGAATGGAGGTGGAGGCGGTTACTGCAGCTCTCCTCTGGTTTGAGAAAACTGTATACACATGTTGTGATTGTAACTGATTGACATAGCACGCTGACAGAGGTGAATCTTGCTTCGTGCAGAATGGCATGCATCGATTCAGAGGTCGCGGGTTGTGAGTATTCGCTGGATCTTTTCTCCAGGACATTCTGGTGTAGTTGGAAATGAACAGGCAGACATATTGGCTGGTGCTGCATTATTGACGGGTGATTTGATGCATGATACAGCAGATGTGGTGAAGGCCCTCTTGGAGCATGTGAACAATGCAGAAGAACAGATAGACTATCATGGCAGGGGATGGTCAGAGGATCTGGTCGACAATCATCACTCAGAGATAAAGCAAGACGGACATATAATCAAATTGCAACGGGCACCATTAGTACTGGAACTCTTCTCTGGCTGTTGAAAATGAGGACTGAGCGCTTATGGGAATACCCCTAGTGCAATGATATCGTTTCTTGACTCAACTCAACTCATCTTAACTCAACTCAACTGTGCACAACGTGTGTTGATTTCTATATCCATGTCCACATCTGAAGTGGACATTGGCCCTAGATATTTACATTCGCTGGTTTGTTTCATTTCCGAAACAAACGAAAACAGGAAATTGATTCGTGGAACTAGGCGTAGGCAGGTGAGATTGTCTGGGCATATTGTGATGAGAAATAAATGGGAAGATTAAGTGACAACTGGCATATTTTGAAAATGAAAAGACAACTGGCACGTTTTGATGAGAAATAAATGAAAAGATTAAGTGACAACTGGCACGTTTTGATGAGAAATAAATGAAAAGATTAAGTGACAACTGGCACGTTTTGATGAGAAATAAATGGGAAGATTAAGTGACAACTGGCACGTCTTGATGAGAAATAAATGGGAAGATTAAGTGACAACTGGCACGTTTTGATGAGAAATAAATGGGAAGATTAAGTTACAACTGGCACATTTCCTGCTAAGAGACAAGCGCAACCAGCCTGTACTCGCTAGGAAATACAACACGAACCTGTACTCCCTAGGAAATACAACACGTGTCTGTACTCCCTAGGAAATACAACACGGGTCTGTACTCCCTAGGAAATACAACACGGGTCTGTACTGGCTGGGACATACAACACGGGCCTGTACTCGCTAAGACATACAACACTGACCTGTACTTGCTAGGACATACAACACTCGCCTCTACTGGCTGGCACATACGCGGGCTATTCCAAAACCAACTTCCGATTGGCTTGTAAAAAAATAATCCGGTTGCCATAGCGACCCCGTTCACTGCTTGCATTATTCGGTAGCCTTTTAGCTCACTGCACATCAACCTACAGTCGCATTTGTTCAGTGGTTCACGAATCGCGAACATGTTTCATCAGCGTTGAGGATGTTACATAACGCATGCCTTATCGGGGTTGAGGATGTTACACAACACAACGTTTCTCATCGGAGTTGAAGATGTCACACAGCATGTCTCATCTAGGTTGAGGATGTTATACAACATGTCTCATCTAGGTTGAGGACGTTACACAACACAACGTTTCTCATCGGAGTTGAAGATGTCACACAACATGTCTCATCTAGGTTGAGGATGTTACACAATATGTCTCATCTAGGTTGAGGATGTTACACAGCACAACATGTCTCAACTGGATTGAGGATGTTTAACAACACAACGTGTTTCAGCTGTGTTGAGGATGTTACATAACATAACATGTCTCAAAGAGGTTGAGGATGTTACACAATACAACATGTCTTACAGAGGTTGAAACAGTTACACAACAAACATGTGTCCTCTGGGTTTGGGATGTTACACAACCCTACATGTCTCACTGAAGGTGAGATAGTTACACAACACAACATGTCTCACAGTCACAAAACACAACATGTCTCACAGAGGTTGAAACAGTCACAAAACACAACATGTCTCACAGAGGTTGAAACAGTCACACAACACAACATGTCTCACAGAGGTTGAAACAGTCACACAACACAACATGTCTCACAGAGGTTGAAACAGTCACACAACTCAACATGTCTCACAGAGGTTGAAACAGTCACACAACACAACATGTCTCACAGAGGTTGAAACAGTCACACAACACAAAATTTCTCACAGAGGTTGAAACAGTCACACAACACAACATGTCTCACAGAGGTTGAAACAGTCACACAACACAACATGTCTCACAGAGGTTGAAACAGTCACACAACTCAACATGTCTCACAGATGTCGAAACAGTCACACAACTCAACATGTCTCACAGATGTCGAAACAGTCACACAACTCAACATGTCTCACAGATGTCGAAACAGTCATACAACACAACATGTCTCACAGAGGTTGAAACAGTCACACAACACAACATGTCTCACAGAGGTTGAAACAGTCACACAACTCAACATGTCTCACAGATGTCGAAACAGTCACACAACACAACATATCTCACAGAGGTTGAAACAGTCACACAACTCAACATGTCTCACAGATGTCGAAACAGTCACACAACTCAACATGTCTCACAGATGTCGAAACAGTCATACAACACAACATGTCTCACAGAGGTTGAAACAGTCACACAACACAACATGTCTCACAGAGGTTGAAACAGTCACACAACACAACATATCTCACAGAGGTTGAAACAGTCACACAACTCAACATGTCTCACAGATGTCGAAACAGTCACACAATTCAACATGTCTCACAGATGTTGAAACAGTCACACAACACAACATGTCTCACAGAGGTTGAAACAGTCACACAACACAACATGTCTCACAGGCTGAGACGGTTACACAACATGTTTCATAGAAGTTGAAATAGTTACACAACACAACATGCCTCTCAGAGGTTGAGACAACACAATATATCTCATCGGGGTTGAGACAGTTTGTCAACCAACGCAACATGTTACACCCAGGAAGAAGCTGGAGACCGAAAACAGTCACAATTCAATGCAGAGATGGCACTTGACGGTGGTGATGAATAGATGGACGCGGGAATGGCCATTAGATAAAGCATCATGCGGAAGATCCTCATCTATTGTAGCCTGCCTACCGCGTGAAGACGACACCTGCTCTGATCTTGTATCTGAGTTTGAGTACGTGTGTGTGTGTGAATGCATGCGCACGAGTGCACACCGTCCACTGTTGAACACACGCGGGCACCGACAGCGCCTGGACGTGATGTCACTTGTCCCTGCCAGATTCGTCACTTGTGTACTCCGCTCACAAACTGCATGGCCGCTCCCTGTGTACGACACTGACCGTTGTTAACATCCACAAACCCCTCTCCTCTCCGAGCCCCTTTCGCCTGCAACCACCAAGTCAACGCCCAACACCATGTCTCTCAAGAAATCCATGAAACTCAAGCCAGATTCTTTTATTGGGGTAAACAACATCATTTCTCTGAAGGAAGACACCTTTGGCAGTTACATCAACGAGAAGGATGTGGCCCTAGTGATGTTTTACAACCCTAAGAACGCCTTCAGCCAGCTGTCTAAAACACACTTCATCAAGGCCACAAAAGCCAGCAGGAGAAATAATGTCGCCTTTGCTGCAGTCAACTGTGAAGACGAGCGGCGTTTGTGTATAGCTGAGCACATCAAAGACATCCCATCCTTGAAGCTCTACTCTCACGGGCATCTGGTCGGTGACCAGGGAGTTGTCAGCGACTACCGCAAGATCGTCAACGCCCTTGAACAGGCCCCCGTGCTCCCACCGAAACCAACAAGCAAGACGTTAATGAACTTCAACTCCTAGCTGCGAGAGCATGCTTGCAACACGAACACACGCTCCGCAACACGGCGACACACACGCGCTTATGTCCACCTGTCAAGAGGAGATTCATATTTTCAGAAGTGAAAAATACCCCACTCAAGTTGTCACACTCATTGGTGACCACACACAGGACGTACACAGACACGGGTGAGCTGACCTACAACAATCACAGCTGCCGACTTGCTACTCCTGCCGCAACCAACATTCTCACATGGCCAGTCTGTATAATCAAATGGTGACCACAGCTGTCGACTTCCTACTCCTGCCGCAACCAACATTCTCACATGGCCAGTCTGTATAATCAAATGATGACCACAGCTGCCGACTTCCTACTCCTGCCGCAACCAACACTCTCTCATGGCCAGTCTGTATAATCAAATGGTGACCACAGCTGCCGACTTCCTACTCCTGCCGCAACCAACATTCTCTCATGGCCAGTCTGTAATCAAATGGTGACCACAGCTGTCGGCCTCTACTCCTGCCGCAACCAACATTCTCTCATGGCCAGTCTGTATAATCAAATGGTGACCACAGCTGCCGACTTCCTACTCCTGCCGCAACCAACACTCTCTCATGGCCAGTCTGTATAATCAAATGGTGACCACAGCTGCCGGACTTGCTACTCCTGCCGCAACCAACACTTCTCTCATGGCCAGTCTGTATAATCAAATGATGACCACAGCTGCCGACTGCCTACTCCTGCCGCAACAAACACTTCTCTCATGGCCAGTCTGTAATCAAATGATGACCACAGCTGCCGACTTGCTACTCCTGCCGCAACAAACATTCTCTCATGGCCAGTCTGTAATGAAATGATGACCACAGCTGCCGACTTGCTACTCCTGCCGCAACAAACATTCTCTCATGGCCAGTCTGTAATCAAATGATGACCACAGCTGCCGACTTGCTACTCCTGCCGCAACAAACATTCTCTCATGGCCAGTCTGTAATCAAATGATGACCACAGCTGCCGACTTGCTACTCCTGCCGCAACAAACATTCTCTCATGGCCAGTCTGTAATGAAATGATGACCACAGCTGCCGACTTGCTACTCCTGTCGCAACAAACATTCTCTCATGGCCAGTCTGTAATCAAATCATGACCACAGCTGCCGACTTCCGCAAACTAAAGCAACAATACATTTGACTATTGACCTTTCTACATCTGTTGTATTCTCATCATTAACACCGTTTTCAAATTTGATTTGTACCTGACCTTTCATTGTTCATCAACCTTGACACACAGGTGTTGTCTCCAGATTGCCCGGTAGCCACATGGCGGGTTGGCAATATGTCCTGTAATGTAGACACGGTGAGTGTAGTGAGACAGTACAACACAGAACTGACACACACAGTGAGTGTAGTGAGACAGTACAACACAGAACTGACACACACAGTGAGTGTAGTGAGACAGCACAACAGAACTGACACACAGTGAGTGTAGTGAGACAGCACAACAGAACTGGCACAGTGAGTGTAGTGAGACAGTACAACACAGAACTGACACACACAGTGAGTGTAGTGAGACAGCACAACAGAACTGACACACACAGTGAGTGTAGTGAGACAGCACAACAGAACTGACACAGTGAGTGTAGTGAGACAGTACAACACAGAACTGACACATACAGTGAGTGTAGTGAGACAGCACAACAGAACTGACACAGTGAGTGTAGTGAGACAGCACAACAGAACTGACACAGTGAGTGTAGTGAGACAGCAAGCCAAGAAGAACACCAAAGTTAGCGTCTCGCCAGAGGACTCTTTTCGAAACTGGAAAGAAAACTCAGACACATAATCAAACATCACAGGGAACATTAATATTTGGACTCCCATCTGGCTGTCCAAGATTTGAATGAGCACGTACAGGAATGCCCGGAGTACTGTGATGTTTTCTTACCTCAACTCAGTTGGACAGAGAGCAGACAACTGGACTGTCAACGCGCTGTCCATCTGCGACAGCACACAGGACTGGCAGTAGGCGGCAGATCTGCAAGGGCACGGTCAGTGTGAAAGGTCAAGTGAAAGACGTTGTTAAGCGCCTTCAGACACACCGGGTGTCCGGGGCTGGAGTCACATTTGTACAGACCAATCGGCGCTCGGCCAGCGATGCGGTCAGTGTCACGCCTTTCATCTTAGAACATTCTTGGTACATATTTTAGGTTGGGTCATGGACGGTGTGCTGACATAACTCAAGTCTGAGAACAGACCAGATATTCAGGATTGCCCTTCGACTCCTCAGTTAATGCCGAGTTACCTGCCCCGCACGAATCGAGAAGCTTACAGGATGGAGACGTCAGGTGACCTGACCAACGGTCCTGAGTCCAGTCGGTCATGCGGTGAGCTCTTCACCGTAGAGGCAGGCGCAAGAGATGAGCAAGAGAATTCCGCATACGTGTTTATGAGTTCGAGAATCTACATAACTTCCGGTGTACTAATGGCAGCGGGTTCAACCCACACACCCGTCAGTTTGACTAAGATGTTGACTTCTCGTCCTTGACTTGGGGCCCTAAATACAAGTACGTCACAAGTCGGAGTGGGTTCGCCTGATGGCGAGGGACATTGGTAATAAGAAAAGCTAACCCACAAGCAAACAATCCTGGGCACTAAAAGTGGCAACACGTGTATGGACTACGCTTGAGTTCAAAGCAACACAACCAAACATCACGGCACTCGGGACATTCCCTCATGTGCACGGTCTCCTCCTCCAGTAGCCAGTGAAGAGCTCCCATACGGTTGGTATCGCTGGTAACCCGATGAAGCGTTTCACTACACTTTCACCTAAGTGCAGCCTAGCTATACTCTCATAACTCAATAATGAACCTTTATTGTCTAGCACGGGCCATACCCGGAAGTCAGGTCAGAACGTTACATCCTATCTCTGGATATAGTACAGTGGACACCTGAGTAGGAACGTCCAGAGTCCCACCACTGCAGCAATCGATGCCGATAGAGCCGGGATGTCTTACTTTCCAGAAAGGAAACAAGGATCAGGCGAGGAAGAACTTACCCCACAAGACTAAGGAAATTAGTAGATAGACAGCTCACCCAGCGACCCTTGTAATTATTTACAGCCCGCCAGTTACGGGCATTCTGAGAGCTTTGAGCTAATAGTAACTACACGGCAATGTTTTTTCTACGAACATCAATAAAACACCTTTTCAAATAAAGTAAATATTAGAGCGGTAAAATGATAGTGCCGGTCTCCGTAGCCAAAGGCTTGCGAACGCGGTTCGTGAGCCGGGTACAGGCGTTTGAAACTCAGCTGAGACCGATTTTGAGCAGCAGACGCCGCGTTGTTATAACGTGCTGGTATTGGAGCCGGTCGTTCAGAAAGCAATGGCAAATTACTGAACGTGACACTTGCCTAGTACATCAATAGCAGCTGAAAAATGCTGGTGTTGACTGCAACGCCTCTATCGGATACGCAACAAATTAAAAAAAAAGAAATGATAGTTGAGTGTATTGAGTCACGAGATGGGCTGTTTAGGTAATAACTTTGATGTAGTAACATAGAAGTTTATAGAACAGTCAATGGTGGCAAAAGCTGCCTCGGTGTGTGTTACTACACCTGCAGCTTGCTGGTACCACAGTTCGCGCCTGTCCTACTGGGACCTTCGGTTCCTTTATCTGGTAGTTCCCCGCTCTGCCCTTTGCTTACTGGAAACAGCTGCAAGGTCACTAAGTGTGTCTGCTCATGGCGCGTGGGAATCTGACCGGGAGAGGATTTTTTTTTCTTGCGTCAGTCAATCTGACAGTCTGTTTTGTGGACACAATATGTGCTGTCATATACTTTACCTCATGTCTGTATGTTATTACTTTTCACAATGTGACATTTCTGTACTGTAAATTTCCTGTATTTTAACTCCGCCTACCTGACCATATTCACGCTAAATCTGTCAATCACTTTTGTGTCCGGCATTTATCTGGGTTGTCCACTCGGCCTTTTAATGATGTTCTTGAACGACAGACATCTACCACCCATCTCTTGGCTGACCGCTTTCTTCATGTGATCGCGGTTAACCAGCATCATCAAATTTGGTCTCGACACATGTACTGGTTTCAGCTGACTGAATGGTCCGTCGTGGTTCTCCACACATCCCTCTGTCTGAAGAGATTGTGTCGTGTCGGACACTTCTTGCTCTGTAGATGGGAACAATGGCGGAATGCCAGATCTGGCTCTGCTTGCATGTTTAGTGACGAAGTTCACTCAAGCTGGTCATTGTATATTCTGAAGCACGCGAATCCTGTTTTGTGACAGACACAATGTAAATGATGCAGGCGATCTAAAGCCGTTTATTTGTGAGGGAATGTCAAAAGCTTTTCTGGTTTGAACATGTCATCCTCTCAAAAGGTGAGCCTCCAGGCAACAGTTGAAGGCAAGCGGAGAAAGGCAAGCGGAGAAAGGGAAGACAAGACATCCTCTGCTGATAACATTCAACAGTAGACAGCATGTAGTATTTCCACATGTGCGTGTGTTACAAGTGACACATCACGGATAAGACAGCGACGAAGTATGGGTTACAAACACATTTATTTATCATACAAATTGTGAATGTTAAAAAAAAAAAAAAATAAAACTGAAATTAATATCACACGAAATAACTTGTTTACAGCAACAAGCAGTGCCAGTCAGAGGGCGCGTTGTGTCAGTGAGAACATCCACACAGATAAAGGCTGACAACAGGGGAGTGTTTGGTCAGCCAACTATGTTCAATCAATGAATGATGACTCAAAATCCACATTACTGCACGTAAGTCAAACTCAGTCCTCATTCTCCTCCGGCCGAAGCCACAGAGTATGGATGCTGTCTTGTCAAACTCAGTCCTCATTCTCCTCCGGCCGAAGCCACAGAGTATGGATGCTGTCTTGTCAAACAGTGGCGATGTCCTCATGTCGGGTCGCTGTAAATAACCACCTTCTCAATTTCCCACTGCAGCAGGTATAAATGAGAGCATTCATGAAGAGATATTCCCCCATGCACCACGCCCTCACCCCAATATACCATGTCTTCATCTTCAATGCCTCAATGATAGATGCTTCCCAAGCCAGTATACCAGCTCCCCCATTGTGAGATGCTTCCCAAGCCAGTATACCAGCTCCCCCATTGTGAGATGCTTCCCAAGCCAGTATACCAGCTCCCCCATTGTGAGATGCTTCCCAAGCCAGTATACCAGCTCCCCCATTGTGAGATGCTTCCCAAGCCAGTATACCAGCTCCCCCATTGTGAGATGCTTCCCAAGCCAGTATACCAGCTCCCCCATTGTCACAGATTTCTGCCTGGCCAGGATAACAGATCCACTCAAGTATGACCCCTCACAAGTGGCAGCCACTAATACCGCCAGATGTTGATGTGGCTCTACAGACACCAGTTCATGGTGTTCTTGATCGATTCTATTGCCACTCCTCCATGCTGCTATCTTCCTTACCCCACCCACAATCATTTCTCGGTTTGCTCTTCCACCGCTGTTCTACCCAGACATCACTATCCTCTCAGTTCCGACTATCTGCCACTGTATCATTGTTGTGAACACTGTTCTACTTTCAGTAACCTCTTCAAGGCAACAGTCGTTAGTCACTCTGGCAGTCCCAGGTATTAGCAACACTGGTCCAGAATCCACATCTCCACTGCCCTGAAGCTCTTCTCAATTTGTTCATTTGAACAGATTCAATGACTTACAGCAGTACAACGTCAAATCAAATGGATGGAAGCAAAAAATAAATAAATAAATATTCAATTAGTACAGAAAAGGAGAGCAGTAAGAACAGACAGAAAGGGAGACATTACTTCCACATTGAATGTTGGCGTAGAGATTTGCAACAGTGGATGAATGAATATAAGTGTACACATTACTTTCACACTGAATGTTGGGTACAGATTTGCAAGAGGATGAATCAATATAAGTGTACACATTACTTTCACATTAAATGTTGGAGTAGAGATTTACAACAGTAGATGAATGAATATTCAAATAGGTGGCAATAAGAAACACACAAGAAGCACTGAACAGCAGACAGTAATGTATAGAGTGTGATAGTGCAAGTAAAGTTTAGACTGGGATAGTGTGAGTAGAGCATTGGGTGTGATGGTGTGAGTAGAGCATTGGGTGAGATGGTGTAATTAAAGTATAGACTGCGATGGTGTGAGTAGAGCATTGGTTGAGATGGTGTAATTAAAGTATAGACTGTGATGGTGTGAGTAGAGCATTGGTGTGATGGTGTAATTAAAGTATAGACTGTGATGGTGTGAGTAGAGCATTGGGTGAGATGGTGTAATTAAAGTATAGACTGTGATGGTGTGAGTAGAGCATTGGGTGAGATGGTGTAATTAAAGTATAGACTGTGATGGTGTGAGTAGAGCATTGGTTGTGATGGTGTAATTAAAGTATAGACTGTGATGGTGTGAGTAGAGCATTGGGTGAGATGGTGTAATTAAAGTATAGACGGTGATGGTGTGTAGAGCATGGGTGAGATGGTGTAATAAGTATAGACTGTGATGAGTTGTGAGTAGAGCATTGGTTTGTGATGGTGTAATTAAAGTATAGACTGTGATGGTGTGAGTAGAGCATTGGGTGAGATGGTGTAATTAAAGTATAGACTGTGATGGTGTGAGTAGAGCATTGGTTGTGATGGGTGTAATTAAAGTATAGCCTGTGATGGTGTGAGTAGAGCATTGGGTGAGATGGTGTAATTAAAGTATAGACTGTGATGGTGTGAGTAGAGCATTGGGTGTGATGGTGTAATTAAAGTATAGACTGTGATGGTGTGAGTAGAGCATTGGGTGTGATGGTGTAATTAAAGTATAGACTGTGATGGTGTGAGTAGAGCATTGGTTGTGATGGTGTAATTAAAGTATAGACTGTGATGGTGTGAGTAGAGCATTGGGTGAGATGGTGTAATTAAAGTATAGACTGTGATGGTGTGAGTAGAGCATTGGGTGAGATGGTGTAATTAAAGTATAGACTGTGATGGTGTGAGTAGAGCATTGGGTGAGATGGTGTAATTAAAGTATAGACTGATGGTGTGAGTAGAGCATTGGGTGAGATGGTGTAATTAAAGTATAGACTGTGATGGTGTGAGTAGAGCATTGGGTGAGATGGTGTAATTAAAGTATAGACTGTGATGGTGTGAGTAGAGCTTTGGATGTGATGGTGTGAGTAAAGTATAGTGTGATAAAAATATAGAATGTGATAGAGTAAAGTATAGAGTGTGATAGTGTGAGTAAAGTATAGTGTGATAGTGTGAGTAAAGTATAGTGTGATAGTATGATTAAAGTAGAGTGTGATAGTGTGATTGAAGTATAGAGTGTGATAGTGTGAGTAAGGTATAAAGTATGATAGTGTGAGTAAAGTATACTGTGATAGTGTAAGTAAAGAATAGTGTGATAGTGTAAGTAAAGTATAGTGTGATTAAAGTATAGAGTATGATAGTGTGTGAAGTATAGTGTGTGATAGTGTGAGTAAAGTATAGAGTGTGATAGTTTGAGTAAAGTATAGTGTGATAGTGTGAGTGAAGTATATAGTGTGATAGTGTGAGTGAAGTATAGAGTGTGATAGTGTGAGTAAAGTATAGTGTGATAGTGTGAGTGAAGTATAGAGTGTGATAGTGTGAGTGAAGTATAGAGTGTGATAGTGTGAGTAAAGTATAGAGTGTGATAATGTGAGTAAGGTATAGAGTGTGATAATGTGGGTATAGTATACAGTATGATAATGTGAGTAAGGTATAGAGTGTGATAATGTGGGTAAAGTATATAATGTGATAATGTGGGTAAAGTATAGAGTGTGATAGTGTAAGTAAGGTATAGAGTATGATAGTGTCAGTAAAGTATAGAGTGTGATAGTGTAAATAAGGTATAGAGTATGATAGTGTCAGTAAAGTATAGAGTGTGATAGTGTAAGTAAGGTATAGAGTATGATAGTGTCAGTAAAGTATACAGTATGATAATGTGAGTAAGGTATAGAGTGTGATAGTGTAAGTAAGGTATAGAGTATGATAATGTGAGTAAAGTATAGAAGTGTGATAATGTGAGTAAGGTATAGAGTATGATCATGTGAGTAAAGTATAGAATGTGATAATGTGGGTAAAGTATAGAGTGTGATAGTGTAAGTAAGGTATAGAGTATGATAATGTGAGTAAAGTATAGAATGTGATAATGTGGGTAAAGTATAGAGTATGATAATATGAGTAAAGTATAGAGTGTGATAGTGTGAGTAAAGTAATCAGAAAGTTTATGTTGGGCTCTATCCCAGTAATGGGTTCTGCCGTATAGATTTGAACCCACGCCGTGCTAGTCAGTGTAGGCAGATACTCTCAACAGGAGGACCGAATATAATGGACACCTGGGTGTGTCTACTGGACACTGTGGAGCAGGTATTTCATGTCACCTTTCATGTAGTCTGGGGCAGCCTGAAACACACAAGGGAGGCAAGAATCATTTGTCAATGCAATACAAGGGGAGAACTTATTTTACCCACTGCCATAAATATCATGTTTGTGGCCATATAAAAACTGCAACTATCACCAACTATGCTAGGGATATTTGACAAGCTGACTGTACACATGTGAGGCACAGATGACTTCAGTCAGCTAAATTTCCTGGGGTCAGAGTTGCCTCTTCTTCATCAGGACAGCCCTGAGCTTGTTGCTGGCTGTCACAGACTTGATGTCTTCTGTTGTGGCTAGCAGTTCCCCAGACCTGACAATGTAGACACATAGACTTGATGTATTCTGTTGTGGCTATCAGTTCTCCAGACCTGACAATGTAGACACACAGACTTGATGTCTACTGTTGTGGCTATCAGTTCTCCAGACCTGACAATGTAGACACATAGACTTGATGTCTACTGTTGTGGCTATCAGTTCTCCAGACCTGGCAGTGTAGACACACAGACTTCATGTCTTCTGTTGTGGCTGTCAGTTCCCCAAACCTGGCAGTGTAGACACACAGACTTGATGTCTTCTTGTGTTGTGGCTATCAGTTCTCCAGACCTGGCAGTGTAGACACACAGACTTGATGTCTTCTTGTGTTGTGGCTATCAGTTCCCCAGACCTGACAATGTAGACACACAGACTTGATGTCTACTGTTGTGGCTATCAGTTCTCCAGACCTGGCAGTGTAGACACACAGACTTGATGTCTTGTGTTGTGGCTATCAGTTCTCCAGACCTGGCAGTGTAGACACACAGACTTGATGTCTTCTTGTGTTGTGGCTATCAGTTCTCCAGACCTGACAATGTAGACACACAGACTTGATGTCTACTGTTGTGGCTATCAGTTCTCCAGACCTGGCAGTGTAGACACACAGACTTGATGTCTTGTGTTGTGGCTATCAGTTCTCCAGACCTGGCAGTATAGACACACAGACTTGATGTCTTCTTGTGTTGTGGCTATCAGTTCTCCAGACCTGGCAGTGTAGACACACAGACTTGATGTCTTGTGTTGTGGCTATCAGTTCTCCAGACCTGGCAGTGTAGACACACAGACTTGATGTCTTCTGTTGTGGCTATCAGTTCTCCAGACCTGGCAGTGTAGACACACAGACTTGATGTCTCTTGTGTTGTGGCTATCAGTTCTCCAGACCTGGCAATGTAGACACACAGACTTGATGTCTTGTGTTGTGGCTATCAGTTCTCCAGACCTGGCAGTGTAGACACACAGACTTGATGTCCTCTGTTGTGGCTATCAGTTCTCCAAACCTGGCAGTGTAGACACACAGACTTGATGTCCTCTGTTGTGGCTATCAGTTCTCCAGACCTGGCAGTGTAGACGCACATACTTGATGTCTACTGTTGTGGCTATCAGTTCTCCAGACCTGGCAGTATAGACACACAGACTTGATGTCTTCTGTTGTGGCTGTCAGTTCTCCAGACCTGACAATGTAGACACATAGACTTGATGTCTTCTGTTGTGGCTATCAGTTCCCCAGACCTGACAATGTAGACACACAGACTTGATGTCTACTGTTGTGGCTATCAGTTCTCCAGACCTGACAGTGTAGACACACAGACTTGATGTCTTGTGTTGTGGCTATCAGTTCTCCAGACCTGACAATGTAGACACATAGACTTGATGTCTACTGTTGTGGCTGTCAGTTCTCCAGACCTGACAATGTAGACACACAGACTTGATGTCTTCTGTTGTGGCTGTCAGTTCCCCAGACCTGACAATGTAGACACACAGACTTGATGTCTTCTGTTGTGGCTATCAGTTCTCCAGACCTGACAATGTAGACACACAGACTTGATGTCTACTGTTGTGGCTATCAGTTCTCCAGACCTGACAGTGTAGACACACAGACTTGATGTCTACAGTTGTGGCTATCAGTTCTCCAGACCTGGCAGTGTAGACACACAGACTTGATGTCTACTGTTGTGGCTATCAGTTCCCCAGACCTGGCAGTGTAGACACACAGACTTGATGTCCTCTGTTGTGGCTATCAGTTCTCCAAACCTGGCAGTGTAGACACACAGACTTGATGTCTTGTGTTGTGGCTGTCAGTTCCCCAGACCTGACAATGTAGACACACAGACTTGATGTCTACTGTTGTGGCTATCAGTTCCCAGACCTGGCAGTGTAGACACACAGACTTGATGTCTACTGTTGTGGCTATCAGTTCCCCAGACCTGGCAGTGTGGACAGAGACCAGCTGCTTCTATGTGTGTGGTCATCAGTAGGGGTGGTTGTGAGGGTTCCAAGTGTCTCTTCCACTGTTGTCTCTTAGAACTGGGGAAGCTACGATTCGCATATGACCACACCCACCTCTGGCTAACCAGATACCAGGTTCCATCCCAGACTAGGGCTGGACATGTTTCCAAACACCACTGGCATCTGATGACACATAACACCCTGCCCCACCCACATCATCTCTGGGTTAGTTAGTTCCCCAAACACCACTGACATCCGATGACAACATAACAACTCCCTCTCCCCATATCTGGCTCTGGGCTAGTCATTTCACCAAACACCAATGACATCTAATGTGTTGTGTTGTCATTAGATGTCAGTGGTGTTTGGTGTTTTGACTAGCCCATAGATTAGGGCAGGGTGTTATGGTGTCATTAGATGCCAGTGGTGTTTGGTGATCTGACTAGCCCAGAGATCAGGGGGGGGGGGTGTTATAGTGTCATTAGATGTCAGTAGGCTAGTCAGAGATCTGCAGCATGACTGCAGCATGATCCCTCTCATGGCCTGCCCAGTTCACTCCAGAGGAAAGGTAACACCCCTACATCTGCAGCATGATCCCTCTCAAGGCCTGCCCAGTTCACTCCAGAGGGAAGGTAACACCCCTACATCTGCAGCAAGACTGCAGCATGATCCCTCTCATGGCCTGCCCAAGTTTACTCCAAAAAGGGAAGTAACCACCCCTTCATCTGCAGCAAGACTGCAGCATGATCCCTCTCATGGCCTGCCCAGTTCACTCCAGAGGGAAGGTAACACCCCTACATCTGCAGCAAGACTGCAGCATGATCCCTCTCATGGCCTGCCCAGTTCACTCCAGAGGGAAGGTAACACCCCTACATCTGCAGCAAGACTGCAGCATGATCCCTCTCATGGCCTGCCCAGTTCACTCCAGAGGGAAGGTAACACCCCTACATCTGCAGCAAGACTGCAGCATGATCCCTCTCATGGCCTGCCAAGTTCACTCCAGAGGGAAGGTAACACCCCTACATCTGCATGATCCCTCTCATGGCCTGCCCAGTTCACTCCAGAGGGAAGGTAACACCCTACATCTGCAGCATGACTGCAGCATGATCCCTCTCAATGGCCTGCCCAGTTCACTCCAGAGGGAAGGGTAACACCCCTACATCTGCAGCATGACTGCAGCATGATCCCCTCATGGGCCCGCCCAGTTCACTCCAGAGGGAAAGGGAACACCCCTAATCTGCCAGCATGATCCCCCTCATGGCCCGCCCAGTTCACTCCAGACGGAAGTAACACCAGTATAGTGGAGCAAACAAGCTGCAGAAGCTGCGGGATCAGCAAAGCAATGTTCTAACATACAAAATATAAGAACGAAAACGTAACATTCATTGGTCATGTGATGAGAAGGGAGGCATTGGAAAATATCGTGACAACTGGAAAGATCGGGGGGAACAGAAACAGACCAAAAGAAATGATTCTGGGTGGATTGAGATGGTGGAATGGAGGAAAATCATCAGCAGAGTTGATCCAGAGAACCAAGATCTGTGGAAAGACATGAAGCCTAGCCATCTGGCAAGGCACATGATGATGATGAAATGGTGTAGTAAAACTGCACAGAAGAAAAGAACAAACTCTATTTTTACAGGCTTTAGAATTGGCACATGGGCCCGTCTCACATTCCAGGGGGATCGCAATCAGCATATTGTGCGTGACACATGTCAAACAATGAGAGCAAAGATCCTGGCCTGGGGTGAATCAGCATGAGACCCGGGTGAGCACATGGTGTGGCAGGAAGGCAGACAACGGTGACTAACACTGACCTTCAATATCCTTCATGTCCACAGTCACTGCAGCCGGTGTACTGAGGGGTTTCTCCAGCTTGACCACGTGGTACGCAACAGTGTTCAAACCCTCCACATCCTGGCGCTTTAATGTTGTCCGCAACAGTCGGAATCTGCGTAACACAACCAACAATGAGACCTCAAGTAATTATTCCCAACTTTTCTGTGATGTCAGGGGAGACAAACATTAACACGTTTTTTTATTCCCAATTTGTCTGTGTTGTTATGGGGGACAAACATTAAACCCCTTTTTGTCTTTTTCCCATTTGTCTGTGATGTCATGGGAGACAAACATGAACGTGTTGTCTTATTGACAATGTCAGCTAACATATACACACAATATGCGGAGACCCCAATATCACTGTGGCTAGCATGTTTGCCTGCCAGCCCGAGCTAGTGTGTTCTCCAAGAACCTGAAAATGTAGACACACAGACTTGATGTCTTTTTTTGTTGTGGCCTGTTTCATTTTTCCTTTCCCAGACCTGACAATGTAGACACACAGACTTGATGTCTTCTGTTGTGGCTGTCAGTTCCCAGACCGCAATGTAGACACAAGACTTGATGTCTTCTGTGGGCTATCAGTTCCCCAGACCTGACAATGTAGACACACAGACTTGATGTCTACTGTTGTGGCTATCAGTTCTCCAGACCTGACAGTGTAGACACACAGACTTGATGTCTCCCAGTTGTGGCTATCAGTTCTCCAGACCTGGCAGTGTAGACACACAGACTTGATGTCTTGTGGCTATCATTTTCCCCAGACCTGGCAGGTAGACACACAGACTTGATGTCTCTCTGTTGTGGCTATCAGTTCTCCAACCTGGACAGTGTAGACACACAGACTTGATGTCTTGTGTTGTGGCTATCAGTTCCCCAGACCTGACAATGTAGACACACAGACTTGATGTCTACTGTTGTGGCTATCAGTTCCCCAGACCTGGCAGTGTAGACACACAGACTTGATGTCTACTGTTGTGGCTATCAGTTCCCCAGACTTGCAGTGTGGACAGAGACCAGCTGCTTCTATGTGTGTGGTCATCAGTAGGGCGTGGTTGTGAGGGTTCCAAGTGTCTCTTCCACTGTTGTCTCTTAGAACTGGGAAGCTACGATTCGCATATGACCACACCCACCTCTGGCTAACCAGATACCAGGTTTCCATCCAGAATAGGGCGGACATGTTCCAAACACCACTGGCATCTGATTCGGACCATAACACCCTGCCCCCACCCACATCATCTCTGGGTTAGTGTAGTTCCCCAAACACCACTGACATCCCGATGACAACATAACAACTCCCTCTCCCCATATCTGGCTCTGGGCTAGTCATTTCACCAAACACCAATGACATCTAATGTGTTGTGTTTGTCATTAGATGTCAGTGGGTGTTTGGTGTTTGACTAGCCCATAGATTAGGGCAGGGTGTTATGGTGTCATTAGATGCCAGTGGTGTTTGGTGATCTGACTAGCCCAGCGATCAGGGGGGGGGGGTGTTATAGTGTCATTAGATGTCAGTAGGCTAGTCAGAGATCTGCAGCATGACTGCAGCATGATCCCTCTCATGGCCTGCCCAGTTTACTCCAGAGGGAAGGTAACACCCCTACATCTGCAGCATGATCCCTCTCATGGCCTGCCCAGTTCACTCCAGAGGGAAGGTAACACCCCTACATCTGCAGCAAGACTGCAGCATGATCCCTCTCATGGCCTGCCCAGTTTACTCCAGAGGGAAGTAACACCCCTACATCTGCAGCAAGACTGCAGCATGATCCCTCTCATGGCCTGCCCAGTTCACTCCAGAGGGAAGGTAACACCCTACATCTGCAGCAATGACTGCAGCATGATCCCTCTCATGGCCTGCCCAGTTCACTCCAGAGGGAAGGTAACACCCCCTACATCTGCAGCAAGACTGCAGCATGATCCCTCTCATGGCCTGCCCAGTTCACTCCAGAGGGAAGGTAACACCCCTACATCTGCAGCAAGACTGCAGCATGATCCCTCTCATGGCCTGCCCAGTTCACTCCAGAGGGAAGGTAACACCCCTACATCTGCAGCATGACTGCAGCATGATCCCTCTCATGGCCTGCCCAGTTCACTCCAGAGGGAAGGTAACACCCCTACATCTGCAGCATGACTGCAGCATGATCCCTCTCATGGCCTGCCCAGTTCACTCCAGAGGGAAGGTAACACCCCTACATCTGCAGCATGACTGCAGCATGATCCCTCTCATGGCCTGCCCAGTTCACTCCAGAGGGAAGGTAACACCCCTACATCTGCAGCATGATCCCTCTCATGGCCTGCCCAGTTCACTCCAGACGGAAGGTAACACCAGTATATGTGGAGCAAGACAAGCTGCAGAAGCTGCGGGATCAGCAAAGCAATGTTCTAACATACAACTATAAGAACGAGAAACGTAACATTCATTGGTCATGTGATGAGAAGGGAGGCATTGGAAAATATCGTGACAACTGGAAAGATCGGTGGGAACAGAAACAGACCAAGAGAAATGATTCTGGATGGATTGAGATGGTGGAATGGAGGAATATCATCAGCAGAGTTGATCCAGAGAACCAAGATCTGTGGAAAGACATGAATGCCTAGGCCATCTGGCAAGGCACATGATGATGATGATAATGGTGTAGTAAAACTGCACAGAAGAAACGAACAAACTCTATTTTCACAGGCTTTAGAATTGGGCACATGGGCCCGTCTCACATTCCAGGGAGATCGCAATCAGCATATTGTGCGTGACACATGTCAAACAATGAGAGCAAAGATCCTGGCCTGGGGGTGAATCAGCATGAGACCTGGGTGAGCACATGGGTGTGGCAGGAAGGCAGACAACGGTGACTAGACACTGACCTTCAATATCTGCTTCATGTCCACAGTCACATGCAGCCAGGTGTACTGAGGGCGGTACTCCAGCTTGACCACGTGGTACGCAACAGTGTTCAAACCCTCCACATCCTGGCGCTTTAATGTTGTCCGCAACAGTCGGAATCTGCGTAACACAACCAACAATGAGACCTCAAGTAATTATTCCCAACTTGTCTGTGATGTCAGGGGAGACAAACATTAACACGTTTTTGTCTTATTCCCAATTTGTCTGTGTTGTTATAGGAGACAAACATTAACCCATTTTTGTCTTATTCCCAATTTGTCTGTGATGTCATGGGAGACAAACATGAACGTGTTGTCTTATTGACAATGTCAGCTAACATATACACACAATATGCGGAGAGCCACAATATCACTGTGGCTAGCATGTTTGCCTGCCAGCCCGAGGCTAGTGTGTTCCAATCTCCATCAAAACAGGTTTTACAAAAATGACATTGGGATCCCAGGTTGACCCCGCTTACAAAGTGTACCATGACACGTGCTGGGAAGTACACGGGCTGGCAGGCCAGACGCACGCTGGTACTGTTGTCACACATTTCTGTTGCTCAATGTGGACAGAGTAGTTCAGTGTCTGCCACATGATACACTTTACAAGCCGACTTTTTGGAATGTTCAGAATGTGTGGTGTTTGAATGTTCCCTCGTCTTGGCCCAGTGTGGGAGCTGTGGCAGTGTGGTGTCTAGCATGCTTGTCTGCCAGCTTGGCCCAGTGTGGGAGCTGTGGCAGTGTCTAGCATGCTTGTCTGCCAGCTTGCCCAGGTGGAGCTGTGGCAGTGTCTAGCATGCTTGTCTGCCAGCTTGGCCCAGTGTGGTAGCTGTGGCAGTGTCTAGCATGCTTATCTGCCAGCTTGCCCCAGTGTGGGAGCTGTGGCAGTGTCTAGCATGCTTGTCTGCCAGCTTGCCCCAGTGTGGGAGCTGTGGCAGTGTCTAGCATGCTTGTCTGCCAGCTTGGCCCAGTGTGGGAGCTGTGGCAGTGTCTAGCATGCTTGTCTGCCAGCCCAGCAATCATGTGTTCGGATCCCCTTGAGGAGAGAATAATTGTTCAAATGTATCTGAGCTCCCAGTTCCACTGATCAGAACATGGGTAGGAAGAAACGTTGTGGGCAGTCTGCGTGAAGGTGGGCAGTCTGCGTGAAGGTGAGCACATCACCCCCTGCATTCTGATTCATCTGTGGAGATATGCCACAAGCACTGTGTATTCAATCTGCCTCAAGGAATAGACAAGGCTCCTGTAGTTTTCCAACACTCTGGGCAAATGTGCTCTAAGAGTTTTGGCTACACACTCTATCTGGAGAGATTGCATTTTCTTCTGGAATGTGTGTGCAGTGGTTGATGATGCACACCCACACATCAGTACAGGCAAGATTTATGTACTCACTAGAGCTGCTGGTGTTTATGTGCTGGTGTCCAGTCACAGGTTCTCTATCCAGCGGGACCTCGGCCAGGCTGTGGTCAGCTGGTTGTGAGACCACCTGCAATGTGGGTCAATTCCAATTCTTATCCCTTTAAGAAATAAAGTTTGTTCATTTGTTGTGATGCAGAGCAGAGATTCCGAATCTGACATCTTCAAAGTGCTCATGTCTTTGTTTGTTGTCATTATGGTGTCCGTTCCAGTCTGGGCTGCCAGGGTTTGTTGTCTCAAACCCTGAGTCTGACGAAGGGGAGAACAGACATGCCTGCCCCATGACAGAGGGTCATGTTCTGTTGGCATATTGGTCTGTCTGGGCATATTTTGTTGTCTTATGTTCTGGTGGCATATTGGTCTGTCTGGGCGTAGTTTGTTGTCTTATGTTCTGGTGGCATATTGGTCTGTCTGGGCATATTTTGTTGTCTTATGTTCTGGTTGGCATATTGGTCCTGTCTGGGTGTAGTTTTTTTGTCTTATTTCTCGTGGCATATGGTCTGTCTGGGCACTCATCATGTTGTCTATGTCTTCTTCTCTTGGTGGCATATTGGTCTGTCTGGGCGTAGTTTGTTGTCTTATGTTCTGAAATAGGTTCTCATCTTCATTGTGTCTGGAAACCTCAGTGCAGAAGTGGAAAACCAACCAAGTGTCAGTGAAAGATGGCTTACAGATTACTCGCCAGCAAAATACCTGCAGGGCAGAACAATGGCTCAAGATGGCAGTTGTTAAATTACCACTCAGCTGAATATTATCCAGCCCAGAAATATTCATTCCACAACTGTTAAATGGGTCACACTTGTGCCACAACAGAAATATTCATTCCACAACTGTCAAACGGGCCACACATGTGCCACCACAGAAATATTCATTCCACAACTATCAAACGGGCCACATATGTGCCACCACAGACATATTCATTCCACAACTGTCAAACGGGCCACACATGTGCCACCACAGAAATATTCATTCCACAACTGTCAAACGGGCCACACATGTGCCACCACAGACATATCCATTCCACAACCGTGAGACATTCTGCACCAGAGTGGAACTGTGTATGTGGCATGAACATGACTGGCAAGGAAAATGTCATCACTGACTGCAGTCAAGAGGAATGATATGGCAGCTGCGAAGATGTGAGTGGACAGAAGATATATACCACCACAGACAGCTAATTAGGTATTGAAAATATCTGGACAAAAAGTTAATTCACAACATGAACTGGGTTCTTGCATCAGAAGAAAATCCACATCATTGTGGCATATCATGAGAAGGGTAATACTGCAGCACATCGCCACAATGGGACATTTGGAGATGAAGAGACAGGGGGAGATGAACAGAGACGATATTAGACAGTTTGATATCATGGCTTGAGGAACATCTTATCAGAAATGATTGGCCGTGCAGAGGACAAAAAGCTGTGAACAAACATGATGACCGATGTCGCATAGCATGACTATAAGAAGAACAAGAAAAGGAGAGAGAAGAATAAAAAGACTGCAATATTAACTAACGGATAGTCAAAATCTGTAAGGATAGAATGTTGCATGTACACATGCAAATCAATCAAAAATATCAAATAAATAACAGCTGTAACAAACACACTTGTAGCAACAATGGAAATATATACCATATTAACAACAGCTGCAACAGAATTCTTGTAGCAACAATGGAAGCATCTACAGCCTAGTCAACACCCTGAAAGGGCAGCTAATCCATGCAACAAAAACTTCTCTGAGTTCAAGACCTAATTAACTCTTAGACTTGATTAAAGAAGTCAACAACCTGAAAGGGCAACTAATCTATGCAACAAAAACTTTTTTGGGTTCCCAAGTCGTCATAAAACCTTTTAGACTTGCCCCAAAAAAGAAGAGAACGCCCTGAATGGGCAAACTAGAAACATGGGAATAAACCCCTCCCTGCTTCAAGATGTCATCAGGGCGTAAAAAAGAAGAACCCGGGGAAAATGGGAAAAAAAAGAGCACGAATAACACAAAAAAAGCGCATGTTGGGGGGGGTCATTTCCCCTTTCTTTCTTTACTGAAGTTTAGTAATGCCCCAGTAAAAAATTTTTGGGTTTTGCCGGCGTGTCTATAAAACCCTTTTCCCGACATCTGTGTAGATAAAACCAGGTCATCAACCCCAATATGTTCATGTAACCCAAAAAACTTCTTTAAAAAAACAGAACCTTTTCTGGGGGGCCCGAAAACCAGAGGGCCCGCAGTGGGTTACCCCCGGCCAGCCCGGCAAAGTGGCAGAAGAACCGGGGTGTCAAAAAACCCAATCAGAGTGGCTGGGCCCAAAAAAATTTTACCTAAAAATACCCCCCTAGCAGTGGGCCACAAGGGTGAGTTGAGTTGACTAAGAAATAACAATTTCCCAAAGCACTCAGGATCTCCCATAAAAAATTGCTCTGTCCCCTCATTCAACACCCAGCAAAGAGTCACACGACTAATCGTTCTAACCGCTATCTGATTGAAAGTTCTCCTAGTCTTCACTCTCAGTTTTGAGATTCTACAAGAACCCCTGCCAATCCCCCGCAATCCCATCCTTTTCCACATATAGGTTCTCAATCTGTTTCCCCCACCTTCTCCACCTGATCCCACAGGCGAAGACCACTTCCTCCTTGTCCATAAGTACTCTACACAGAACCCTTGCCATGTACGCGGCCTGACAGCTCTTGCCATAGTCTTATCATCTCTTCTCAAGTTCATGTAATGTCAGGGTCACTTCTCAAGTTCATGTAATGTCAGGGTCACTTCTCAAGTTCATGTAATATCGGGGTCACTTCTCAAGTTCATGTAATGTCAGGGTCACTTCTCAGTTCATGTAATATCAGGGTCACTTCTCAAGTTCATGTAATATTGGGGTCACTTCTCAAGTTCATGTAATGTCAGGGTCACTTCTCAAGTTCATGTAATATTGGGGTCACTTCTCAAGTTCATGTAATATTGGGGACACTTCTCAAGTTCATATAATGTCAGGGTCACTTCTCAAGTTCATGTAATGTCAGGGTCACTTCTCATGTTTATGTAATGTCAGGGTCACTTCTCAAGTTCATGTAATATCGGGGTCACTTCTCAAGTTCATGTAATATCGGGGTCACTTCTCAAGTTCATGTAATAGCGGGGTCACTTCTCAAGTTCATGTAATACCGGGGTCACTTCTCAAGTTCATGTAATGTCGGGGTCACTTCTCAAGTTCATATAATATTGGGGTCACTTCTCAAGTTCATGTAATATTGGGGTCACTTCTCAAGTTCATGTAATATCGGGGTAACTTCTCAGGTTCATGTAATATCGGGGTCACTTCTCAAGTTCATGTAATATCGGGGTCACTTCTCAAGTTAATGTAATATTGGGGTCACTTCTCAAGTTCATGTAATGTAAGGGTCACTTATCATGTTCATGTAATGTCAGGGTCACTTCTCAAGTTCATGTAATATCGGGGTCACTTCTCAAGTTCATGTAATGTCAGGGTCACTTCTCATGTTATGTTATGTCAGGGTCACTTCTCAAGTTCATGTAATATCGGGGTCACTTCTCAAGTTCAGTAATGTTGGGTACTTCTCAAGTTCAGTAATATCAGGGTCACTTCTCAAGTTCATGTAATATTGGGTCACTTCTCAAAGTTCATGTAATGCGGGGTCACCTCTCAAGTTCATGTAATGTCAGGGTCACTTCTCAAGTTCATGTAATATCAGGGTCACTTCTCAAGTTCATGTAATATTGGGGTCACTTCTCAAGTTCATGTAATGTCGGGGTCACTTCTCAAGTTCATGTATATCAGGGTCACTTCTCAAGTTCATGTAATATCGGGGTCACTTCTCAAGTTCATGTAATATTGGGGTCACTTCTCAAGTTCAATGTAATATCAGGGTCACTTCTCAAGTTCATGTAATATCGGGGTCACTTCTCAAGTTCATGTAATATTGGGGTCACTTCTCAAGTTCATGTAATATTGGGGTCACTTCTCAAGTTCATGTAATATTGGGGTCACTTCTCAAGTTCATGTAATATTGGGGTCACTTCTCAAGTTCATGTAATGTCGGGGTCACTTCTCAAGTTCATGTAATGTCAGGGTCACTTCTCAAGTTCATGTAATATCAGGGTCACTTCTCAAGTTCATGTAATATTGGGGTCACTTCTCAAGTTCATGTAATGTCGGGGTCACTTCTCAAGTTCATGTAATATCAGGGTCACCTCTCAAGTTCATGTAATATCGGGGTCACTTCTCAAGTTCATGTAATATTGGGGTCACTTCTCATGTTCATGTAATGTCAAGATCACTTCTAAAGTCTGTGTAATGTCAGATTTTCTTCTTAAGTCAAACAAATTCTGATTCCATTGGTGTCCATGTAGACTTGACTGCTGTAATGGTGTCCATGTACACCTATCTACTCCCTGCTTAAACTAACAGTGGCCAATATTCCAGAGAGGGCAAAGTCTGGTGCAGATCTAAGCAGTGTGGAGCACTGACATATCTTGTACACCAAGTCTATGATCTCAGCTCAACCAACAGGAAACACGTGAAACCAGTGCAAAAACAAATCACTTACACACATCAGTCATCAGATCAATACATGGCGGACAGGTACTGACCTCATGAAGAGATCATCATCTTCTCCCCCCCAGCCTAGGAACAGATTTGAGTGACCATTGATGTGTCGGTACTGCTCACTTCTCATGCCGACTACACCACCAAAGTAATCCTCATATGGTAACCTGAAATGAGCAAGACGGGGTCAAAAATTGCTGAGTTGAGTCCAGAATTGGCATCACAACACTCATGACAGTCCCATACGTGTCAAAAATAACCAGTAAACAAAGTAATTCTCATGTACCATGTCAAACAGCATAGGTATTCACATTTCTGGCTCTGTGGTGTTCTGGATCATTCCATTAATAATGTATATCCCTCCATGTCTCTGTCTTAGACCATCCAGCATAATGTCTCTTGATGTGCCTCTACTTTCCAGTCTTCATGACGTTTTCCAATCCCTCTCTTCTCATTGGTTGCCTCTACTTTCCAGTCTTCACTGACGTTTTCCAATCCCTCTCTTCTCATTGGTTGCCTCTACTTTCCAGTCTTCATGACGTTTTCCAATCCCTCTCTTCTCATTGGTTGCCTCTACTTTCCAGTCTTCATGACGTTTTCCAATGCCCCTTTTCTGATGATATGGTGACAGAATACTGTTTGTCTTGTTGTGATAGTTAGGTATCATGTTCTAGTTCCATCAACCTCCTCCAGACAATCACTGCTAGTTACTCTGGCAGTCCAAGGAATTGACAACATTCTCTCAGAAATCGTATCTCCACAATTCTCCTGATTTGTTTGTTCACATTTAAGATTCACTGCCAGACAGCAAACCAGGTCACTTATAACATCTCAGTACTCTCTTCCTGACATCCAATGAATGTGAATGACTACACAAACACAAGATACTTGCAATCTTCTGACATGTAAATAATAAAAATACATTAACAGCAGAACCATTAATTATGGTTAGTAAATATTCTCATCAACTGAAGACTGCACTCAGGAGCTTTCTGGCACTATCAACTACACCACTTGACCTCTGATTTCATCAATAATGGTACAAAGTAACAAATAATCATGCTGTGCCGTGCAGATCAGCATGTGTGGTCCTGGCACGCCATGTCACACATGGTCACCAGTCATGGGTCAGCTCTGAGGTCTTGTCCCAGGTATGCCATGTGACCAAGCCATCCAGGATTGATCACTTTGTTGTCCCCTTGATCTTTTCTCATCAATTTTGTCAGTTTTCCATCAGATTTCAAATTAATTTCTCCTCATAATGTGCCCACAAATGTTGACTGTCTACATGTAATTAATGAGTCTAAAGTAAGGATAACACAGTACAAACAGACAGACCCTTTAGAGTTGATTGAGGAGATGAAGTGTCTGGGGTTTTGCCCACAAGTATACATGCAGCCGTCGTGGGTGGGAACCATGTCCACATCATGGAGTATCACACAATCAAAGGAGCCCAACTTCTGTGACTCCAGGAAGCCAATGTTGAAGAGAGAGCCTCGGTTGAATATTCTGGGCAGTGCCTGCAGTGAAACAACAAGCGTATATCAGAGAACAGGTCAACTCATCTCATAGTCAGCAGCATGGATGTCACATATTCTAGGAAATATTCTGGTGGATGGGAGAAGGTTATGAACTTCTAGCTGAGGGAAGTGTCAGTCTGGCTCCAGTGATTGTATGAGAGTTACTGCCTCCTTCCATGTGGTTACAGTGTACACCAGGGCACTTGTACATGCCTTGAGCTACTGTCTCCTCCCATGTGGTTACAGTGTACACCAGGATACTTGTACATGCCTTGAGGTACTACCTCCTTCTACGTGGTTACAGTGTACACCAGGACACTTGTACATGCCTTGAGTTACTGTCTCCTTCCATGTGGTTACAGTGTACACCAGGACACTTGTACATGCCTTGAGTTACTGTCTCCTTCCATGTGGTTACAGTGTACACCAGGACACTTGTACATGCCTTGAGTTACTGTCTCCCCTCCATGTGGTTACAGTGTACACCAGGACACTTGTACATGCCTTGAGGTACTACCTCCTTCCATGTGGGATGGCAGGTAAATGAAAACAGAGCACGCTTTTCTATGCAGCTGGTTTGGGAGTACTGATAAAACTATGGGATAAGGGTATCAATGTTGGTGGAAATTATGTTGAGAAATAAAGGGACAATGTATGTATAAAAATAAACTGGTTTCAAATTGATATGTTTAGTTATGTTTCTACAGCCATTTGTCACTTACGTATCGACTTTCCCTCATATGTGAGCAGATGCATATGACACAACATTAATTATGTGAACAGATACACGACACATTAATTATATGAATAGATACACATGGCACATTAATTATGTGAACAGATGCATAGGACACATTAATTATGTGAACACATGCCACATTAACTATGAGAAAAGATACATATGACACAACTTTAATTATGTGAACAGACACGCATGACACAAATTAATTATGTGAACAGATACTTAGGACACAACATTAATTATGTGAACAGATACTTAGGACACACATTAATTACGTGAACAGATACACGACACATAAATTATATGAATATATACACATGGCACATTAATTATGTGAACAGATACATGTGACACAACATTAATTATGTGAACAGATACATGTGACACAACATTAATTATGTGAACAGATACATATGACAACAATAATTATTAACAGATACACGTGGCACAACATTAATTATGTGAACAGTACACATGACACAACATTAATTATGTGAACAATACACATGACACAACATTAATTATGCGAACTGATACACATGACAACAATGATTATTACCTGCTCCACCACAAAAATGACAGCATCGACCAGCTGACGATGGAGGACAGGTATCAGGTTATTCAGCAGTGAGTGCAGGTGCTGGCTGCGGTCTCGGTACGGGATGAGTATGGCCACTCTAAGATCAAGAACATCTGTAGCTATAACATAAAGTGTGCTACTACAAGAACATCTGTAGCTAGCTATAACATTAAGTGTGCTACTACAAGAACATCTGTAGCTATAACATAAAGTATGCTACTACAAGAACATCTGTAGCTATAACATAAAGTGTACTACTACAAGAACATCTGTAGCTATAACATAGTGTGCTACTACAAGAACATCTGTAGCTACAATAAAGTGTGCTACTACAAGAACATCTGTAGCTATAACATAAAGTATGCTACTTCAAGAACATCTGTAGCTATAACATAAAGTGTACTACTACAAGAACATCTGTAGCTATAACATAAAGTGTGCTACTACAAGAACATCTGTATCTACAACATAAAGTGTGCTACTACAAGAACATCTGTAGCTACAACATAAAGTGTGCTACTACAAGAACATCTGTAGCTATAACATAAAGTGTGCTACTTTAAGAACATCTGTAGCTATAACAAAGTGCTGCTACTACAAGAACATCTGTAGCTATAACATAAAGTGTGCTACTACAAGAACATCTGTAGTTATAACATAATGTGTGATACTACAAGAACATCTGTAGCTATAATATAAAGTGTGCTACTACAAGAACATCTGTAGCTATAACATAAAGTGTGCTACTACAAGAACATCTGTAGCTACAACATAAAGTGTGCTACTACAAGAACATCTGTAGCTATAACATAAAGTGTGCTACTACAAGAACATCTACAACTACAACATAAAGTGTGCTACTACAAGAACATCTGTAGCTACAATAAAGTGTGCTACTACAAGAACATCTGTAGCTATAACATAAAGTGTGCTACTACAAGAACATCTGTAGCTATAACATAATGTGTGATACTACAAGAACATCTGTAGCTATAACATAAAGTGTGCTACTACAAGAAGATCTGTAGCTACAACATAAAGTGTGCTACTACAAGAACATCTGTAGCTATAACATAAAGTGTGCTACTACAAGAACATCTACAACTACAACATAAAGTGTGCTACTACAAGAACATCTGTAGCTACAATAAAGTGTGCTACTACAAGAACATCTGTAGCTATAACATAAAGTGTGCTACTACAAGAACATCTACAACTACAACATAAAGTGTGCTACTACAAGAACATCTACAACATAAAGTGTGCTACTACAAGAACATCTACAACTACAACATAAAGTGTGCTACTACAAGAACATCTGTAGCTACAATAAAGTGTGCTACTACAAGAACATCTGTAGCTATAACATAAAGTGTGCTACTACAAGAACATCTGTAGCTATAACATAATGTGTGATACTACAAGAACATCTGTAGCTGTAACATAAAGTGTGTTACTACAAGAACATCTGTAGCTATAACATAAAGTGTGCTACTACAAGAACATCTGTAGCTATAACATAATGTGTGCTACTACAAGAACATCTGTAGCTATAACATAAAGTGTGCTACTACAAGAACATCTGTATCTACAACATAAAGTGTGCTACTACAAGAACATCTGTAGCTACAACATAAAGTGTGCTACTACAAGAACATCTGTAGCTATAACATAAAGTGTGCTACTTTAAGAACATATGTAGCTATAACAACGTGCTGCTACTACAAGAACATCTGTAGCTATAACATAAAGTGTGCTACTACAAGAACATCTGTAGCTATAACATAAAGTGTGCTACTACAAGAACATCTGTAGCTATAACATAAAGTGTGCTACTACAAGAACATCTGTAGCTATAACATAAAGTGTGCTACTACAAGAACATCTGTAGCTACAACAAAGTGCTGCTACTGCCAGCAGGCATACTGCCATACTAACCACAAGATGTCACAATACACATTCTAAATGGTCTCATCTTTATAAGTATGCTCGTATAACATGGTGTCTTTTTTCTTCTCCTTTACTTGCTCAAAAATACATAGCTTGTGTGTGTGTGTGTGTGTGCACACATGTGTGTGAGCTAGTTAAGAAACAAATGAAAAGAAAATCCACATAGTGTTTTTCTCATATTATTTCATCATCTACCCTGGATTGTAGAAGCACCTATCAGTCTTGTTTAGCCACCAATCTTATACCCTTGGGTGTAGAGGTACCCGAGTCTTGTATTGCCTCTCCCATTCTATCCTGGGATGTAGAGGTACCCGAGTCTTGTATTGCCTCTCCCATTCTATCCTGGGATGTAGAGTTACCCGAGTCTTGTATTGCCTCTCCCATTCTATCCTGGGATGTAGAGTTACCCGAGTCTTGTATTGCCTCTCCCATTCTATCCTGGGATGTAGAGTTACCCGAGTCTTGTATTGCCTCTCCTATTCTATCCTGGGATGTAGAGGTACCCAAGTCTTGTATTGCCTCTCCCATTCTATCCTGGGATGTAGAGGTACCCGAGTCTTGTATTGCCTCTCCTATTTTATCCTGGGATGTAGAGGTACCCGAGTCTTGTATTGCCTCTCCCATTCTATCCTGGGATGTAGAGTTACCCGAGTCTTGTAATGCCTCTCCTATTTTATCCTGGGATGTAGAGTTACCCGAGTCTTGTATTGCCTCTCCCATTCTATCCTGGGATGTAGAGGTACCCGAGTCTTGTATTGCCTCTCCCATTCTATCCTGGGATGTAGAGGTACCCGAGTCTTGTATTGCCTCTCCTATTTTATCCTGGGATGTAGAGTTACCCGAGTCTTGTATTGCCTCTCCTATTCTATCCTGGGATGTAGAGGTACCCGAGTCTTGTATTGCCTCTCCTATTTTATCCTGGGATGTAGAGTTACCCGAGTCTTGTATTGCCTCTCCTATTCTATCCTGGGATGTAGAGTTACCCGAGTCTTGTATTGTCTCTCCTATTTTATCCTGGGATGTAGAGTTACCCGAGTCTTGTATTGCCTCTCCCATTCTATCCTGGGATGTAGAGTTACCCGAGTCTTGTATTGCCTCTCCCATTCTATCCTGGGATGTAGAGTTACCCGAGTCTTGTATTGCCTCTCCTATTCTATCCTGGGATGTAGAGTTACCCGAGTCTTGTATTGCCTCTCCTATTTTATCCTGGGATGTAGAGTTACCCGAGTCTTGTATTGCCTCTCCCATTCTATCCTGGGATGTAGAGGTAAATTACAGTCTAGTTTAGTCTGTTCTGTTCTACCCTGGGATGTATGGCAATGTGGCCTGGTGATGGTCTAGTTTAGTCTGTTCTGCTCTTTCCCTTTCTCTATCAAATATTGTAAGGAAATAAACATAGCTATCAGTATGAAGCCGTCACTTCACGTGTGCTATTTGTGTATTGAGACCCCATAAAGATGGCAGGAACTGGCTCAAACATTGTGTGTGCACATTTGGTTTTATGATGGGAGGCAGGGTGTGTGTGTGTGTGTATGTGTGTGTGTGTACGCGCGCGTGCGTGTGTGTGTTTAAATTTTGATCTAACATGATCACAAACTCACAAGATAAAGTCAGCAAGCACATATAGCATAACAAAGATATGAGAGAAAGACAAGAAACAAATATAACTTGATTGCAAAGGAGATAAAGACATATATAAGATGATACATCAAGCAGACAAAGCAAGGTAACAAAGATGATAAAGATAGCTACAAGATAATACATCACGCAGATAAAGCATGATAACAAAGGAGATAAAGACAGATATAAGATGATACATCAAGCAGATAAAGCATGATACAAAAAAAGAAAATAAAGACATATATAAAATGATCCAGCAAGCAGATAAATTATGATAACAAACAAAGGAGATAAAAACAGATATAAGATGATACATCAAGCAGATAAAGCATGATAAGAGGAGATAAAGACAGATATAAGTTAATACACCAAGCAGACAAAGCAAGATAACAAACAAAGGAAATAAAGACAGATATAAGTTAATACACCAAGCAGACAAAGCAAGATAACAAACAAAGGAAATAAAGACAGATATAAGATGATACGTCAATCAGATACAGTATGATAACAGAAGAGATAAAGAACAGCAGATATAACAAAGAAACATGGGAAATAAAGCAAGAAAATACAGGGTGTTTGTAAATCTCACTACACTTTGTATGTACAACAAATCTGAAATATGAAGTACATGATGTCATATAAAATACGCTCCAGTCCATCGTGAAGCAATATGCAGCGAATGGCTGATGTTTGCTGGAGTAATTCTTTGCCCTCCAAACAGAATGGTATTATCAACGGAAGAAATAATTGTTCAAATTTGTTCTACATACAAAGTGTAGTGAGACTTTACAAATACTCAGTATAACATGATAACATTGTAGACAAACATGACACTAAAGAAGGCACTTGGAGATGTCACAACTTACTTCTGATCAGAGACACAATTGTGTGGTTTGAGTCTTCCGCCCATTTCTACATATGGGTATTTCAGCGACAGTTGTTCAGGTGTGATATGCTCGCTGGAAATGAGAATCCTGCCAGCTGAATGGAACAAGCAAGTACACATGTGTTCAAGTGTGTGCACTGTGTCCTGGGTTCATGCTAACTAATCCCAGTAACAACAATCCTCACGGTTAATTAGTCCCAGTAACAACAATGCTCATGATTACTAGTTAACAAGCCTTGGATTGTGATCAACATTGAACAATTAGTTTAATGAGCCACATTACGAAGATTTTGCTAAGAGTCATTACGCAAAGAATTATGAAGAAAATACAACCCGAAATAGGGGAAGAACAAAGTGGGTTGGTAAAAGGCAAGGGTACAATAAATTCTGTGTATTTGCTAAGAACATTAACAGAGCGTTCTATAAAAGTGAACAAAATTCTACATCTTAGCTTTATTGACTACACAAACGCTTTCGATAAAGTGAGACATGTCAACGTGATGAAGATGCTTGCATATCTACAAAATGATGGGAAACAACAAACTGTCATAAAGATTGACAATGAAGTAGGTCAATATCAGCCTATTAAGAGGGGTACGCGACAGGGATGTGTAATGTCTCCAGATATTTTTCCCTATACAGTGAAAACATCTTTAGAAATTTAGAATATATGACAGGAATCACCATAGGGGGAACATTACATCAATAACATTAGATATATGGATAATAACAGTATTGATTGGAGACAACGAACAGGATCTGCAACATTTAGTAGATGTGGTTGTTGCACACAGTGAGCAACTAGGGTTAGAATTAAATTGTAAGAAGACACAGATTATTGTCGTCACTAGGAAGAAGGAAATACTACAATGTAATATTCAAGTAAATGGGAATATTCTTAAACAAGTGAATCAGTACAACTATCTCGGAACAGTCACATAAGATGGGAGGTGCCTTGAAGAGATTAGAACAAGAATTTCTAAAGAAAGTTTGGATTTTGCATGATGGAAAACATAGTGACCAATAAAAAAAGACGTCAATTGCAACGAGAAAAAGTGTTGAAGTGCTACACAGAACTTGTACTTTTGTATAGATGTTAAACACGATCAATGAGCAGACAAGCTGAAAAACAGAAGTCAAGTTTCTGAGGAAAATGTCAAGAATACTAAGGACGGAGAGAAAAACCAATGATCAAGTGCTACAAAAAGCAAGTGAGAACTATAAACTGATTAGAGACATTAAACGTAGACAGTTATACTTTTTGGATACATTATAAGAAATAAATGAGAGAACTTGGGACAGAACTGGCAAGATTGAGGGGAAAAGAACAAGGGGAAAGCAGAGAAGTAAATGTCTGGATGGCCTGGTACCGAGACAAGAACATGAAGCTGATCCACTGACTCTGGTGATCGTGTGAAATGGCGAAACATGACCTCACAAGCTTATTGGCATAGCACATGATGATGATCAACAACAATCCTCATGGCTTAAAAGTCAACAGTGTTGACTTCATTGCACCGGGTTTTTATCCCATATGGCTCTGTCTCTTTCCACAGCACATAAAGCGCCGCACAAAGCATGAACTCCTAGCTCCAGCGATGACCCCAAGGAGTCTCCCAAAAATGCACCCATGAACCGAAGGATGCGGCCTGGAATTGAACCCACAACCTTCAAAGTCCTCATGGCTAACTAGACCCAGTAACAATGATGCTCACGGTTCTTTAATGAGATCCTCAGCTAGAGACAGAAAGAATACATGAATCTGCCACCGCTGACATTCCTTGACCAGTTGGCAGCCCCAGGGGTTTTCTCTGGTCAAATCTACAAGTGCCCAATCACACAGATGTGGACTCATGAAGCAATGAATCAAAACATGTCAATATGCCAGCAGACAGCTACACATGATCAAACAGTCAACAATACCACTAGACAGCTACACATGATCAAACAGTCAACAATACCACTAGACAGCTACACATGATCAAACAGTCAACAATACCACTAGACAGCTACACATGATCAAAACAGTCAACAATACCAATAGACAGCTACACATGATCAAACAGTCAACAATACCACTAGACAGCTACACATGATCAAACAGTCAACAATACCACTAGACAGCTACACATGATCAAACAGTCAACAATACCACTAGACAGCTACACATGATCAAACAGTCAACAATACCACTAGACAGCTACACATGATCAAACAGTCAACAATACCACTAGACAGCTACACATGATCAAACAGTCAACAATACCACTAGACAGCTACACATGATCAAACAGTCAACAATACCACTAGACCAGCTGCACATGATCAACAGTCAACAATACCACCTAGACAGCTACACATGATCACAACAGTCAACAATACCCCTAGACAGCTACACTGATCAAACAGTCAACAATACCACTAAGATACGACTAGACCAGCTACCACATGATCAAAACTGTCAACAATACCACTAGACAGCTACACATGATCAAACTGTCAACATTCACCACTAGACAGCTACACATGATCAAAACAGTCACAATACCACTAGACAGCTACACCTGATCAACAGTCAACAATACCACTAGATTACGACTAGACAGCTACACATGATCAAACAGTCAAACAATACCACTAGACAGCTACACATGGATCAAACAGTCAACATATACCACTAGACAGCTACACATTGATCAAACAGTCAACACTACACTAGACAGCTACACATGATCAAACAGTCAACATACCACTAGACAGCTACACATGATCAAACAAGTCAACAATACACTAGATACGACTAGACAGCTACACATGATCAACAGTCAACAATACCACTAGACAGCTACACATGATCAAACTGTCACATTACCACTAGACAGCTACACATGATCAAACAGTCAACAATACCACTAGACAGCTACACATGATCAAACAGTCAACAATACCACTAGACAGCTACACATGATCAACAGTCAACATTACCACTAGACAGCTACACATGATCAAACTGTCAACAATACCACTAGACAGCTACACATGATCAAACAGTCAACAATACCACTAGACAGCTACACATGATCAAACAGTCAACAATACCACTAGACAGCTACACATGATCAAACAGTCAACAATACCACTAGACAGCTACACATGATCAAACAGTCAACAATACCACTAGATACGACTAGACAGCTACACATGATCAAACAGTCAACAATACCACTAGATACGACTAGACAGCTACACATGATCAAACAGTCAACAATACCACTAGATACGACTAGACAGCTACACATGATCAAACAGTCAACAATACCACTAGACAGCTACACATGATCAAACAGCCGATTATACCACTAGACAGCTACACAGGATCAAACAGTCGATGATACCACTAGACAGCTACACATGATCAAACAGTCAACAATACCACTAGACAGCTACACATGATCAAACAGTCAACAATACCACTAGACAGCTACACATGATCAAACAGTCAACAATACCACTAGATACGACTAGACAGCTACACATGATCAAACAGTCAACAATACCACTAGATACGACTAGACAGCTACACATGATCAAACAGCCGATGATACCACTAGACAGCTACACATGATCAAACAGTCGATGATACCACTAGACAGCTATCATAATCAACAGTCACAATACCACTAGACAGCTACCACATGATCAAACAGTCAACAATACCACTAGACATCTACACATGATCAACAGTCAACAATACCACTAGACAGCTACACATGATCAACAGTCACAATACCACTAGACAGCTACACATGATCAAACAGTCAACATACCACTAGATACGACTAACAGCTACACATGATCAAACTGTCAACAATACCACTAGACAGCTACACATGATCAAACAGTCATCGATACTACTAGACAGCTACACATGATCAAACAGCCGATGATACCACTAGACAGCTACACAGGATCAAACAGTCGATGATACCACTAGACAGCTACACATGATCAAACAGTCAACAATACCACTAGACAGCTACACATGATCAAACAGTCAACAATACCACTAGACAGCTACACATGATCAAACAGTCAACAATACCACTAGATAGACTAACAGTCACATGATCAAACTGTCAAAAATACCACTAGACAGCTACACATGATCAAACGTCAAAAATACCACTAACAGCTACACATGATCAAACAGTCAAAAACCACTAGACGCTACACATGATCAAACAGTCACAATACCACAGATACACTAGACAGCTACACATGATCAAACTGTCAACAATACCACTAGACAGCTACACATGATCAAACAGTCAACAATACCACTAGATAGCTACACATGATCAAACAGTCAACAATACCACTAGACAGCTACACATGATCAAACAGTCAACAATACCACTAGATACGACTAGACAGCTACACATGATCAAACTGTCAACAATACCACTAGACAGCTACACATGATCAAACAGTCAACAATACCACTAGACAGCTACACATGATCAAACAGTCAACAATACCACTAGACAGCTACACATGATCAAACAGTCAACAATACCACTAGACAGCTACACATGATCAAACAGTCAACAATACCACTAGACAGCTACACATGATCAAACAGTCAACAATACCACTAGACAGCTACACATGATCAAACTGTCAACAATACCACTAGACAGCTACACATGATCAAACAGTCAACAATACCACTAGACAGCTACACATGATCAAACAGCCGATGATACCACTAGACAGCTACACAGGATCAAACAGTCAACAATACCACTAGACAGCTACACATGATCAAACAGTCAACAATACCACTAGATACGACTAGACAGCTACACATGATCAAACTGTCAACAATACCACTAGACAGCTACACATGATCAAACAGTCAACAATACCACTAGACAGCTACTCATGATCAAACAGTTAACAATACCACTAGACAGCTACACATGATCAAACAGTCAACAATACCACTAGACAGCTACACATGATCAAACAGTCAACAATACCACTAGACAGCTACTCATGATCAGTCAACGATACCACTAGACAGCTACACATGATCCAACAGCCGATGATACCACTAGACACCTGCATGAAGAAGGTGGGCAGCACAATGTCAGTATCCTCACTGATGGACACACATGGTTACACTCACATACCATCTATCATCTGAAATAATATTACACTAAAGACACCAGTTATAATAAATAATACACTAAACACCCAATTAACAAATAATACATTAAAGGTATCAGTTATAAAAAAAAAAGAAAAAAAAAAAAAAGAAGATATTCCTGACTTACTGAGATTCTTTGACAAGGCTGAACAGGATGGGGCCTTTGCAAGACTTCCTTTAACAGCCATCCCAGGATCTCTCTGTGAGGCATTTGGCAGACCAGAACTCTCAGTCCTGTTTGTCACAAGGTAGCTGTTGTTTGAGTCTGGACCTGCATTGATGTTACCATGTGACACAACCAGTGAGATGTTTGAGGCTGGACCTGCAATGATGTTAGTATATAACACAACCAATGAGATGTTTGAGGCTGGACCTGTAATGGTGTTACCATGTAACACAACCTATGAGATGTTTGAGGCTGGATCTGCAATGATGTTACATGTAACACATTGTTGGGGGGTACGGGGTGTCAGTCATTGGTAGCACCTTTGGTAAGGATGACTCTCACGTCCTTTTCAGGACCCATCCCCCCACTAGTCCTAGCCTGACACCCAGCTCGTGTCTGTGGCTCCTAGTAGCTGTCAGCATGCGACAGCTGCCACCCCCGGGCAACAGCTGTGAGAGGCTGGCTAAACCAGGCATGGGTAACCGATTTGGTGTCAAACCAAGCGGTAAACTAGGGTATGCCTACCCAGCATGTGAAGACAGGACTCGGCAGACTGCGCGGAAGAAATCATTCCTGATTCAACGGGCAAGACAGCGTTTACCTGCAAAGCGTTGTGGAACGTAATGAACACGGCAAGGCATGTAGAGCGCCCTGGTCATCCACTGCACCTGTATTCATCTCCAGTCATCTCGACTTGTCTTGCCACTGGACTCAGATGGACTCAGGCGAGAGAGTGAGGTCGACGAATTGCGCAACTCTTCCTCACTTTAATCCAAGTCATCGCGCAAGTCATTCTTCATCCAACATCATATATCACCTTCAAGCCCTGTGGCGATGGGCGAGCGGCAGGCGTGGGTACGCTGGCAGCCGTAGTCGCAGACCTGCACACAGGCGGCTCAGGCCATATGGTCGTTTTCTACTGACCGGAGCAGCAGTGGGATTCGGCAGCCCCCTGAGCAGCCCTCTATAGGAACACACTGCTCACCTCCATAGGATGAGGAAGGGGCTAGAAAAGGTGCCCTAAACATTGTCTGCTCCACCACTACCTAACCAGCTAGCCGCGGTTGGTGGGTACCCTAACTGCGGTCGACATACAAACAAATTTTATTTCTGAAAGCTAAAACCAAAATTAACAGCGACACCGTCAGAGAGCTCCTGATTGCTGATGATTGCACTCTATACGCCAACTCAGAGGCGGACATGCAACATAATGTTTCAGCTTTCAAACATGCCTGTGCCAACTTTGGGCTCAATATCAACTTGGAGAAGACTGTAGTTATGTACCAGCCAGCTCCAGGGAATAATCACACTGTACCGAATATCAAAGTGAATGATCATAGACTAAGTGTTGTGGACAAATTCACCTATCTTGGCAGCACTGTGTCACAAGCTGTCACAATTGATGACGAAGTGAATGCAAGAATCTCCAAGGCCAGTGCGGCCTTTGGCAGACTGTACAAGAATGTATGGGACAGAACTGGAATAAGCCTGCAAACAAAGCTAAAAGTCTACAAAGCAGTTGTATTATCCACACTGCTATATGCTTGTGAAACCTGGACTGTTTATCAGTGACACGCTAGGAAATTAAACCACTTCCACACAGTTTGCCTAAGGAAGCTACTGAAGATTAAATGGCAAGACAAGATTCCAGACACTGAAGTCCTAGAAAGAGCGTCCATGCCCAGTATCCACACTCTACTGATGAAGAATCAGATTCGCTGGGCTGGTCACTTGACTTGCATGCCAGATCACAGGCTCCTTAAACGAATTTTTTACATCGAACTGCGTTGTGGTAAACGCTCCCAAGGTGGCCAGAGGAAACGCTTTAAAGACACTCTGAAAATCTCACTGAATGCTTTTGGAATTCATCATGACACCTGGGAGGCTGCAGCCAGAGACCGAAATTCGTGGCGTGCATCATTGCGCAAAGGTGCAGTCATATTTGAGGCAACCAGGACTGCATGAGCTGTGAAGAAAAGGCAGGACAGAAAAACCACAGCAGGAAATCCTCCTCCAGAAACATCAAGCATTCTTTGCCCACATTGTCAAAGAACATTTCGAGCCAAAATAGGCCTTATCAGCCATCTTAGAACTCACGGCTCCATACCTTCAACCCCACTGGATGAAAAGAATGGTCATCATCATTCTTGATGGACAAACAACACATGTAACACAACTGCCATATAGTAAGTGCAAACAAGAATGACGTCATATGAATTAGAGAGAAATCCTCGATGCCAAATACAGTAAAAAACTAAGGTACGCGTTGGAAACACAAGAAACGTCACAGAGCGATTAGTCCAACAACGGCAGACTTATGGGGAATTGGAAACAAGAAGGCAGTGCAATGTTGGATGTCACTAAATCGAACTGCACTGATGGTTACTTGGCATTAAACCAGTGGCGGAATATTACTGACTGACAAGAAAGAGGCTTAGCAACATGATGCAGAATATCGCCACGAATAAATGAACCAACAGCGAGAGGAAATATCTGTATTATCCAGAGCGGCAAGGAATGTGACCGATGGAGAGAGAGAAGGATATTAGAGGACATATAGCCTAATATGTAAACAGTTGTAATAACAAGGTTTGTGATCTTTCCTAATTATCATAAGATGCAAATAAGACTTATTGCGGACCTGGTGGAACAGGCCCTGTAAGTAGCTTAATAATAATTGTTTGACACGTTAACCCTTGTATGCTGTAGAATATATATTAAACGGCAGTATTGCTTGCTTAACGTCAAAGAATCCAATCTCGTCAATTTAGTTCATATTGCTGTTTGATTTATTGGATCGAGCCGGAAATAACTTTTGTTGAAAGTTATCAGTTCATAATTATGGAATAACCCTGTCAGCAGCAGTATGGCAACAACCAGTGAGATGTTTGAGCTGCAATGATGTTACATGTAACACAACCAGTGAGATGTTTGAGGCTGGACCTGCAACAATGTTACTAAGTGACACAAACAGTGAGGCTGGACCTGCAATGATGTTACATGTAACACAATCAGTGAGATGTTTGAGGCTGGACCTGCAACGATGTTACTAAGTGACACAAACAGTGAGGCTGGACCTGCAATGATTTTACATGTAACACAATCAGTGAAATGTTTGAGGCTGGACCTGCAATGATGTTACCATGTAACACAACCAATGAGATTTTTTAGGCTGGACCTGCAGTGCTAGGACCACCTAACGAAAATAATCCCGTGTTTGAGATTGGCACCAGTTTTTCTTCTAAGCAATTCGATTGTGTAAAATATTGAACACTTCAAGAATAAATATGTCGACGCTGCCCAAGCGACCCTACTAGCCCTCTGTGTGTCCATGTAATTGTAATATAAGTGCTGATGAAGTGTAGGCAGCTGTGGTAATGCAGTGACTAGGACATTTGACTGGCAGCCCTATGGACATGTTCCAATCCTTGTCAGGTGGACTGTTGTGTTCATGATGTGAGCTGCCAGGCTGACCCAACATACGTCTCATATCAGTTGTTTGCTGACCAACATGGCAGGTTTAACACACACACAGAAGCCATTGAAAAAAAGGGCGGGGGGGAGGGGGGGGGGGTGTGTGTGTGTGTGTGTGTGTGTGTTTGTTGAGGAGAAAACAGGGAAGATACACACACACATACACATATATATATATGCCGGTCTTCCTGGCCGAGGGGTTAGCAGCTTTTCTCCACAACCCTGAATACTCTTGTGGTTGAGTGAGCGCACAAGAATTGGAAGCGCTTCGAGTCGCGCCAGTGACTTATGAGTATGGAGCCGGTCACTCAGAAAGTCGTAATCTAGCCTAGGAATCAACATACAGCTGAAAGATGCTGATGTTGTCCGCAATATCATGAAACAGGATGAAAACGCGAAAGAAAATATATATATATATAGAGAGAGAGAGAGAGAGAGAGAGAGAATGAAAAAACTTTATTTTGAAAGGGTCACAAATTGGGCACGCAGGCCCGTCTTACATTCGTCCCTTCCAATCACTTATCTTTTATCTATTGTTCATGTTACATTCACATAGGAAAAAAACATTGTCAAATGAATGTTGTTAACATAAACAATGCATATGAATATCTGATGGGACATGCAGACAGGCAGGCAGGCAGGCAGGCAGGCAGGCAGGCAGGCAGGCAGACAGGCAGGCAGACAGGCATGCAGACAGACAGGCAGGCAGGCAGACAGGCAGGCAGACAGACAGGCAGGCAGACAGACAAGCATAAACAGTCAGATAACAAAGCCTGTAACAAACAATTACTGGGGTTACTGCCACAACAAACTCTGTAACACATATAATTACTGGATGTCCTGTCAGATAACAAAGCCTGTAACAAACAATTACTGGGGTTACTGCCACAACAAACTCTGTAACACATATAATTACTGGATGTCCTGTCAGATAACAAAGCCTGTAACAAACAATTACTGGGGTTACTGCCACAACAAACTCTGTAACACATATAATTACTGGATGTCCTGTCAGATAACAAAGTCTGTAACAAACAATTACTGGGGGTTACTGCCACAACAAACTCTGTAACACATATAATTACTGGATGTCCTGTCAGATAACAAAGCCTGTAACAAACAATTACTGGGGTTACTGCCACAACAAACTCTGTAACACATATAATTACTGGATGTCCTGTCAGATACAAAGTCTGTAACAAACAATTACTGGGGTTACTGCACAACAAACTCTGTAAACACATATAATACTGGATGTCCTGTCAGATAACAAAGTCTGTAACAAACAATTACTGGGGTTACTGCACAACAAACTCTGTAACACATATAATTACTGGATGTCCTGTCAGATAACAAAGTCTGTAACAAAACAATACCTGGGGTTACTGCACAACAAACTCTGTAACCACATATAATTACTGATGTCCTGTCTAGATAACAAAGCCTGTAACAAACAATACTGGGGTTACTGCCACAACAAACTCTGTAACACATATAATTACTGGGATGTCCTGTCAGATAACAAAGTCTGTAACAAACAATTACTGGGGGTTACTGCCACAACAAACTCTGTAACACATATAATTACTGGATGTCCTGTCAGATAACAAAGCCTGTAACAAACAATTACTGGGGTTACTGCCACAACAAACTCTGTAACACATATAATTACTGGATGTCCTGTCAGATAACAAAGCCTGTAACAAACAATTACTGGGGGTTACTGCCACAACAAACTCTGTAACACATATAATTACTGGATGTCCTGTCAGATAACAAAGCCTGTAACAAACAATTACTGGGGTTACTGCCACAACAAACTCTGTAACACATATAATTACTGGATGTCCTGTCAGATAACAAAGTCTGTAACAAACAATTACTGGGGTTACTGCCACAACAAACTCTGTAACACATATAATTACTGGATGTCCTGTCAGATAACAAAGCTGTAACAAACAATTACTGGGGTTACTGCCACAACAAACTCTGTAACACATATAATTACTGGATGTCCTGTCAGATAACAAAGTCTGTAACAAACAATTACTGGGGTTACTGCCACAACAAACTCTGTAACACATATAATTACTGGATGTCCTGTCAGATAACAAAGTCTGTAACAAACAATTACTGGGGTTACTGCCACAACAAACTCTGTAACACATATAATTACTGGATGTCCTGTCAGATAACAAGTCTGTAACAAACAATTACTGGGGTTACTGCCACAAACAAACTCTGTAACACATATAATTACTGGATGTCCTGTCTATACAAAGTCCTGTAACAAACAATTACTGGGGTTACTGCCACAACAACTCTGTAACACATATAATTACTGGATGTCCTGTCAGACTAACAAAGTCTGTAACAAACAATTACTGGGGGTTACTGCCACAACAACACTCTGTACACATATAATTACTGGATGTCTGTCAGATAACAAACGTCGTAACAACAATTACTGGGGTTACTGCCCAACAAACTCTTAACACATATATTACTGGATTGTCCTGTCAGAATAACAAAGTCTGTAACAAACAATTTACTGGGGTTACTGCCACAACAAACTCTGTAACACATATAATTACTACTGGATGTCCTGTCAGATAACAAAGTCTGTAACAAACAATTACTGGGGTTACTGCCAACAACAACACTCTGTAACACATATAATTACTGATGTCCTGTCAGATAACAAAGTCTGTACCAAACAATTACTGGGGTTACTGCCACAACAAACTCTGTAACACATATAATTACTGGATGTCCTGTCAGATACAAAGTCCTGTAACAAACAATTACTGGGGTTACTGCCACAACAAACTCTGTAAACACATATAATTACTGGATGTCCTGTCAGAGTAACAAAGTCTGTAACAAACATTACTGGGGTTACTGCCACAACAACTCTGTAACACATATAATTACTGGATTCCTGTCAGATAACAAAGCCTGTAACAAACAATTACTGGGGTTACTGCCACAACAAACTCTGTAACACATATAATTACTGGATGTCCTGTCAGATAACAAAGTCTGTAACAAACAATTACTGGGGTACTGCCACAACAAACTCTGTAACACATATATTACTGGATGTCCTGTCAGATAACAAAGTCTGTAACAAACAATTACTGGGTTACTGCCACAACAAACTCTGTAACACATATAATTACTGGATGTCCTGTCAGATAACAAAGTCCTGTAACAAACAATTACTGGGGTTACTGCCACAACAAACTCTGTAACACATATAATTACTGATGTCCTGTCAGATAACAAAGCCTGTAACAACAATTACTGGGGTTACTGCCACAACAAACTCTGTAACACATATAATTACTGGATGTCCTGTCAGATAACAAAGTCTGTAACAAACAATTACTGGGGTTACTGCCACAACAAACTCTGTAACACATATAATTACTGGATGTCCTGTCAGATAACAAAGTCTGTAACAACAATTACTGGGGTTACTGCCACAACAAACTCTGTAACACATATAATTACTGGATGTCCTGTCAGATAACAAAGCCTGTAACAAACAATTACTGGGGTTACTGCCACAACAAACTCTGTAACACATATAATTACCTGGATGTCCTGTCAGATACACAAGCCTGTAACAAACAATTACTGGGGTTACTGCCACAACAAACTCTGTAACACATATAATTACTGGATGTCCTGTCAGATAAAAAAGCCTGTAACAAACAATTACTGGGGTTACTGCCACAACAAACTCTGTAACACATATAATTACTGGATGTCCTGTCAGATAACAAAGCCTGTAACAAACAATTACTGGGGTTACTGCCACAACAAACTCTGTAACACATATAATTACTGGATGTCCTGTCAGATAACAAAGCCTGTAACAAACAATTACTGAGGTTACTGCCACAACAAACTCTGTAACACATATAATTACTGGATGTCCTGTCAGATAACAAAGTCTGTAACAAACAATTACTGGGGGTTACTGCCACAACAAACTCTGTAACACATATAATTACTGGATGTCCTGTCAGATAACAAAGTCTGTAACAAACAATTACTGGGGGTTACTGCCACAACAAACTCTGTAACACATATAATTACTGGATGTCCTGTGCAGATAACAAAGCCTGTAACAAACAATTACTGGGGTTACTGCCACAACAAACTCTGTAACACATATAATTACTGGATGTCCTGTCAGATAACAAAGCCTGTAACAAACAATTACTGGGGTTACTGCCACAACAAACTCTGTAACACATATAATTACTGGATGTCCTGTCAGATAACAAAGCCTGTAACAAACAATTACTGGGGTTACTGCCACAACAAACTCTGTAACACATATAATTACTGGATGTCCTGTCAGATAACAAAGCCTGTAACAAACAATTACTGGGGTTACTGCCACAACAAACTCTGTAACACATATAATTACTGATGTCCTGTCAGATAACAAAGTCTGTAGGTAATCAAGAGTTACCTGCAACAAATCCGTGCTCACTTTCACTGGTGGGTGTCATACAAATGGTACTGTTTCCGACACATATTGAAGAGGCAGATGAATTACTCTCAACTGGGGACAAACATACATTGCAGAATTACTCTCAACTGCGGACAAACATACATTGCAGACTTCACATGTAAACACCTGTTTTTATTTAGCCTTCCATTAAATTTTAACAACAGCAATGATACACAACTCAAAATTAATGCAAGAGCTCTACAGAGAAATATATTTCACATTTATAATGCAGTGTTTGCAACATGTGATTGGTGATGCATTTTAGATCAATATAGTATTAACCCAGGTAGCCAACTTAGTCAAGGGCTTATCTGATCATACACCAGGAAGCAAGCTAGTCAATACAATAAGCCAGGCAGCTAGTTCATACAAAATCATAATGATCATAACCAGGGATTATGCCAATAAAATAATGGACCAGGGTGTATGTTAATAAAATAATACACCAGAGTGTATTTTAATAAAATAATAATCAATATAATATACCAGTAGCCAGTCAATATAATGATAAACCAGGCAGCCTATTAGGGAAGAGCCAATATGATATTAACCCAGGAGTCAGTCAATATAATGATAAACCAGGCAGCCTATTAGTGAAGATCCAATATAATATACCAGGAGCCAGTCAATATAATGATTAACCAGGCAGCATATTAGGGAAGAGCCAATATGATATTAACCCAGGAGTCAGTCAATATAATGATAAACCAGGCAGCCTATTAGTGAAGATCCAATATAATATACCAGGAGCCAGTCAATATAATGATAAACCAGGCAGCATATTAGGGAAGAGCCAATATGATATTAACCCAGGAGCCAGTCAATATAATGATAAACCAAGCAGCCTATTAGTGAAGATCCAATATAATATACCAGTAGTCAGTCAATACAATGATAAACCAGGCAGCCTATTAGTGAAGATTCAATATAATATACCAGTAGCCAGTCAATATAATGATAAACCAAGCAGCCTATTAGTGAAGATTCAATATAATATACCAGTAGTCAGTCAATACAATGATAAACCAGGCAGCCTATTAGTGAAGATTCAATATAATATACCAGTAGCCAGTCAATATAATGATAAACCAAGCAGCCTATTAGTGAAGATCCAATATAATATACCAGTAGCCAGTCAATATAATGATAAACCAAGCAGCCTATTAGTGAAGATCCAATATGATACTAACCCAGAAGTCAGTCAATATAATGAAAAAACAGGCAGCCTATTAGTGAAGATTCAATATAATATACCAGTAGCCAGTCAATATAATGATAAACCAAGCAGCCTATTAGTGAAGATTCAATATAATATACCAGTAGTCAGTCAATACAATGATAAACCAGGCAGCCTATTAGTGAAGATTCAATATAATATACCAGTAGCCAGTCAATATAATGATAAACCAAGCAGCCTATTAGTGAAGATCCAATATAATATACCAGTAGCCAGTCAATACAATGATAAACCAAGCAGCCTATTAGTGAAGATCCAATATGATACTAACCCAGAAGTCAGTCAATATAATGAAAAAACAGGCAGCCTATTAGTGAAGATTCAATATAATATACCAGTAGCCAGTCAATGCAATGATAAATTGGGGAGCCAATTAGTGAAGATCCATTATAATATATCAGAAGCCAGTGAATGCAATGATAAATCAGGGAGTCAGTTAGTGAAGAGCCAATATGATATTAACCCAGGAGTCAGTCAATACAATGATAAACCAGGCAGCCTATTAGTGAAGAGACAATATGATACTAACCCAGAAGTCAGTCATATATAATTATAATGATAAATTGGGGAGCCAATTAGTGAAGATCCAATATAATATACCAGTAGCCAGTCAATACAATGATAAACCAGGGAGTCAGTTATTTAAGAACCAGTATGATGCTTAACCAGGAGTCAGTGTCATCATCTTGCTCTTATCTAGGTAACTGAACACGGGTACATACAGGCAACAATAAATCTGTTCGCTATGAGATTGAATATTTATTGTATTGAATATACAGTTGGCGCAGTGGGTTAACAGCCCGCGCTATATTATCTTACATATCACAGATAGTTAAACATCAAACACATAGTTGTCATACAACAATCTAGCACACTATCTAGCCTATGTATATATATATCTATGAATATCTATTGAGTCCCTCTCAGGCAGGCCTTGTTGCCTCTCTCAAGTCCGTCTGTCCTCTGCCGGTCTCCTCGTGTCCTAATTCGACACGGGCGGTAACTCTGTCCGAGTTCCTCGTGGACCCCGCATTAGGCGGGCCACATCAGTGTCCACGGAACCATGGACTCGATGACCAGCTCCTTCGCGAAGGTTCTAGATTACTCGGGTCCTGAGCGACTCAATGCTATCCCTTGGGCTGGAGTTGCAGCCCTCTAATAATATATCTGAAGGTGAGGCGGTGACAGGATCCCCCCTCCCCCCTGATATGATTTGTTCTTGGGTAATTAGATCTGTTCTAATTCTGTCACCGAATCACATAAAGTTGGTGTTTGTAGTTTGGTGGATAGTAACCTGGTAACCTACCTACTAGCACTAAAATTCATGTATTCTACCATACAACACTTCTCTGATTTGGTGAAGAGATCCCTCTGTCTCTCGTGTGCTTAAAAATGCTTATCTGACCGAAGTTACGTGACGTTTTAGTAGTTGTATTTACAACCCGCCCTTCTCATAGTACCCGAAATGGTACCAAGACAATTAACCTCTGTATTAAAGAGGGTTAACAAGACCGAAGTCCTGGCTAAATAAGTACACCTTCAAATCTTGATCTGTGTGTGTATTTCCATACACTTTTACTCTCGTATGTTACATAATGCTAAATATGTAGTTACCTTGTTCTTTTATCCCCCTCAGACTACATGTGTCCCTGTTGGCTTGTTAGTGTGTTGACTAATAAGTTGATGTTTATAATAAAGTGACTGTATTTTAAATTGATAGTGTTGAGTTTTGAGGTTTGTGTAACGTGTGTGCTGAATGTGTGGCGTATTTCCAAGCGTCACGAGTTGGGATAACCTCAATCATGAAATACTGCACTGTGTGCAATACATGATCAGGCATTCCAAGTAGTGGTGCTTAGATGTATCCTAACTGCTAAACTAAGTATATTACAATAACTACTAAATTAAACTCACTATTAAACTAAGTATTTCACATGTATTGACAAATTAGACAAGTCATGCAATTTTACATGAAAGACGCAGACAAATTACAATAAATACGTTTTGCGTACAATTTGTCCGCCAAGTGTATCGTTCTCTCATTTAATCCTTTCACGCAGTCATTCACTCACCTTTCATACACAATAGTATTTGGTTAAAATATATAATTAAAGTTGAGGTAAGTGTTATTGCCCTTAGAAAAAATGGGCTAGGCGATATTTGCCCTTTAAGAAAATATGTACTTTTTGTACGATGAATCAAAAATAGGTTGTAATTTACATAGAGACAATTTTATAGGACGGTTCTTTAGCCTATGAATGGCAACGCCTGTAATATTAAAGTAGAATATGTACACATTACAGGTTAACACAATTTATATACATCATTAATGCAAATATACTACATATTTAATCCTAAAGTAATACAATACAATGATAAACCAGGGAGTCCATCAGTGAAGGATTCAGTCAATACCATGATGATCTAGTTAGCAATGTAGTCAATAATGATGGCAAGTTGGGAACCACTGCTACAGCAGACACCATCTTTGAAAAGGCATTTGATACAGGCGCCACACAAATAAGGTCACAACTTTCGCAGCCGTCAGTGAGCAGTTCTCTTTTCCAAAGCCAATGCCCCCCCTCCCCCTATCCAAAACATAGTCTCTAATAAATAACTTGTTGTGTCAAAGCTGATGCGAAATCCTGGCTTCAAACCAGTCACAATAGACTAGTGGTTGTATTAACCGGATGATAAAAGTTTTAGTATTTGTTAGTTATCAATTCAAGTCCTAAATATAATGCATTATTCATGGATCCATCACCTAGAAATTACATTAGCCTGGGAAGGTTAACCCGGTCAACAAATACCCGCAGAAGTCGGATGTGTCAGCCTAACGGCGCAAGAACGCAGCTCTGATGTAAACAGGCACAACGCAATCACGTCCGGAAAAAAAAACCGGATGAACCAGGGAGTCAATTATTGATATACCAGTGAGATAATTCTTCCGAGATAACTGTACCGATTCACTTGCTTAAGAATATGCCCATTTACTCGTATATCACATTGTGGTATTTCCTTCTTCCCAGTGATGACCATAACCTGTGTCTTCTTACTATTCAATTCTAACCCTAATTGTTAACTGTGTGCAACAATTGCATTTACTATACCATACAGCTACATAAACACATCTATAACATATAGAAACAATATACTCAAAGCTGTTCATACACAACTATAACATACCGACAGCTATAAATACAAAGATATAAATACATATTGATAGCATACAATAATACACAGCTATAAATAGACATATATAACATACAATGATAACACACAGCTAAACCAAACATTCACAGCTACACTTACACAACTATAACATACACATAAAACACAATGATAACACACAGCTAAACCAAACACTCACAGCTACACACACACACTATAACATACGCATAGCTATACACACACAACTATAACATACACATAGCTATACACACACAACTATAACATACACATAGCTATACACACACAACTATAACATACGCACAGCTATGCACACACAACTATAACATATGCACAGCTATACACACACAACTATAACTTACGCACAGCCATACACACACAACTATAACGTACAGCTACACATACACGCCAGCTCGGTGACGATGAGGGTTACTGGCGCAATTCGTAATCCCAGCATTCAAAATCACAACTGGGGGTGATTTGGCAGCACACCGCTTTATGTTGGTTTTTAATGAAATGGTATGGGTGCCGGTCATTCAGAAAGCAATGACAAACTACTGGACGTAAACTTGCCCAGGAATTACCAACAGCCAAATAAATGCTGGGGTTGACTGCTACATCCTGTAAATGATATGCAACTACCAATTTTTTAAAACACACACACAGCTATATCATACAATGTTATTGACTTGACTGGCACCTTGCCGTCTTGACAGACAATAGTTTGTAAAATGGAGTTACACCTCTCCATAACACAAAGCCTGGGCTGAATTTAGAGACCATGTGTTGCCCATGCAGCATGATCCCTCTCTCGGCCTGTCTAGTGTACTCCAGAGGAAAGGTAACACCAATATGTCTGGAACAAGACAAGCTGCAGAAGCTGCCGGATCAGCAAAGCAATGCTCTAACTGTCCGCCTGTCGGAGCTTCAATCCTAGACCAGTTACCAACCAAGGCTTAGGGCCTGGTCTGCCCTGCCATGACATTTAGTCTTTAGGTTGCATTTCCTCGCACTAGGATAAGGCTTGTACCCTCCCAATTGCGCTCCTCTGCCTGACATACAATGTTAATACACAGCTAAACCAAACACACACAGCTAAAACATACTCTCTATATACACACACACATCTATAACAAACACTCACACCTGTAACAAAACATCAACATATGTAACACTCACAGTTGTGTCGGATCTGCTGCAGAAAGGTGTGTTCCACCAGTACCCTAGTCCAGCCAGACAAATTAAACACCAGGTAGCTAGCCGATGCCAAGGTCAACAGACAGGCAAAAATAAGTGGCTTGTTTCGACATAAGACCTCGTGTATTGTCATCTGCCCTTCAGAAGAAAATCCAGAATAAAAACATTGATATAAACAGACACTATAAAGCTCTGTGATGCTGGAGTATGAGTATAAACACCAACAACATGGGACTCTGAACATGGCACTCCGTCTTCTTCAGTAGCCAGCCAACAGTTCCCATGTTGGTGATGCCAGGGGCAGCCTGATGAGATGACTGATGCACTTTCTCCCATGTGATGAGGGCTGTCCAGTACCTGCTGCTCACTGCCCGCAGAATCAGCGCCTCCTGATGTGGATGCTGTCTGCTTTGCTGCACTTTCCCTCAGACCTGGGAGTCCACACCATGTCAGCCTGATCATACTGCAGCTCACCACCCACAGGTGAAGCAAGTAGTCTATTTCCTCACAACCCGCACGCCCTGGGCAAAAAATCCATTATTTTCTCTTGACCTTCGTCTTGTCAAGCTACACAAGCCACTCCCCTGGGAGCACTCCAGTCTCTATTTTAATAACATGCTCTATGAGGCTGTTATAAAAACATGACAAGCTGCACTACCCTCCAGCCATAGGAGTGATGCTTTCACAACCTCCACCTCTATTCTCATGTTCTGTGAGACCATTACAAACACACGTCACCCTGTAATACGTTCCAGCGAATGAAACGCCGCTTTACAGCCTCCACCTCCATTCTCATGCTGGAAGTCAAGATACCGTACATCAGACTCTCCTATTTTACAGAGACCTTTAACCTTTGCCCTGAATCCCCACCCACTGTGTTTACTTCCCACCATAGCCTCATCCAAGTATATTACGACATCACTTGAGCACGAGCTGCCCTTCACCTGCTGTCCATTCCCAGTACCGTCCAACATGACTTTCACTCTATGTTACATAGCCTTGTTGGGTGGTACCAATTTTAATTTATCACCCACACCATCTTACTCATTTCACAAGCATGTCTGATTGTATCTTCAGCCTGTGACATCCAAGAACTACCTCTTTTCGACCATATCCCTGGTGTCACCCAAAACCTCATACAAAGGATGCTCCTTGTTCACTACAACCCTAAAGTACATCTTTGTCCAAAGCTCCCTGTGCCTATCATGTTTAGACATCAACGCCATGACACTTTTAATAATATAATGTGGATATCCAGGCATCATTACCCATATCTCACTGAACATAGTGTTCCATATATGGAATTGTGTAGATAAGTCTACCACTGTTTGTACAAGTGTGACTATTGTGTGAAATGGGAACATGAAGGCCTAGAAGTGTAAACATGTCTATAGGTGTCTGTACAAGTGTAAACATGTCTATAGGTGTCTGTACAAGTGTAACCATGTCATAGGTGTCTACAAGTGTAAACATGTCTATAGGTGTCTGTACAAGTGGGAACATGTCTATAGGTGTCTACAAGTGTAAACATGTCTATAGGTGTCTGTACAAGTGTAAACATGTCTATAGGTGTCTGTACAAGTGTAAACATGTCTATAGGTGTCTACAAGTGTAAACATGTCTATAGGTGTCTGTACAAGTGTAAACATGTCTATAGGTGTCTTACAAGTGTAAACATGTCTATAGGTGTCTGTACAAGTGTAAACATGTCTATAGGTGTCTGTACAAGTGTAAACATGTCTATAGGTGTCTGTACAAGTGTAAACATGTCTATAGGTGTCTACAAGTGTAAACATGTCTATAGGTGTCTACAAGTGTAAACATGTCTATAGGTGTCTGTACAAGTGTAAACATGTCTATAGGTGTCTACAAGTGTAAACATGTCTATAGGTGTCTACAAGTGTAAACATGTCTATAGGTGTCTACAAGTGTAAACATGTCTATAGGTGTCTACAAGTGTAAACATGTCTATAGGTGTCTACAAGTGTAAACATGTCTATAGGTGTCTACAAGTGTAAACATGTCTATAGGTGTCTACAAGTGTAAACATGTCTATAGGTGTCTGTACAAGTGTAAACATGTCTATAGGTGTCTGTACAAGTGTAAACATGTCTATAGGTGTCTACAAGTGTAAACATGTCTATAGGTGTCTACAAGTGTAAACATGTCTATAGGTGTCTACAAGTGTAAACATGTCTATAGGTGTCTTACAAGTGTAAACATGTCTATAGGTGTCTGTACAAGTGTAAACATGTCTATAGGTGTCTGTACAAGTGTAAACATGTCTATAGGTGTCTGTACAAGTGTAAACATGTCTATAGGTGTCTGTACAAGTGTAAACATGTCTATAGGTGTCTACAAGTGTAAACATGTCTATAGGTGTCTTACAAGTGTAAACATGTCTATAGGTGTCTACAAGTGTAAACATGTCTATAGGTGTCTACAAGTGTAAACATGTCTATAGGTGTCTTACAAGTGTAAACATGTCTATAGGTGTCTACAAGTGTAAACATGTCTATAGGTGTCTGTACAAGTGTAAACATGTCTATAGGTGTCTGTACAAGTGTAAACATGTCTATAGGTGTCTGTACAAGTGTAAACATGTCTATAGGTGTCTGTACAAGTGTAAACATGTCTATAGGTGTCTTACAAGTGTAAACATGTCTATAGGTGTCTGTACAAGTGTAAACATGTCTATAGGTGTCTACAAGTGTAAACATGTCTATAGGTGTCTACAAGTGTAAACATGTCTATAGGTGTCTGTACAAGTGTAAACATGTCTATAGGTGTCTGTACAAGTGTAAACATGTCTATAGGTGTCTACAAGTGTAAACATGTCTATAGGTGTCTGTACAAGTGTAAACATGTCTATAGGTGTCTACAAGTGTAAACATGTCTATAGGTGTCTGTACAAGTGTAAACATGTCTATAGGTGTCTGTACAAGTGTGAACATGTCTATAGGTGTCTGTACAAGTGTCTATAGGTGTCTGTACAAGTGTAAACATGTCTATAGGTGTCTACAAGTGTGAACATGTCTATAGGTGTCTGTACAAGTGTAAACATGTCTATAGGTGTCTGTACAAGTGTGAAACATGTCTATAGGTGTCTACAAGTGTAAACATGTCTATAGGTGTCTGTACAAGTGTGAACATGTCTATAGGTGTCTGTACAAGTGTGAACATGTCTATAGGTGTCTGTACAAGTGTGAACATGTCTATAGGTGTCTGTACAAGTGTGAACATGTCTATAGGTGTCTGTACAAGTGTGAACATGTCTATAGGTGTCTGTACAAGTGTGAACATGTCTATAGGTGTCTGTACAAGTGTGAACATGTCTATAGGTGTCTGTACAAGTGTGAACATGTCTATAGGTGTCTGTACAAGTGTGAACATGTCTATAGGTGTCTGTACAAGTGTGAACATGTCTATAGGTGTCTGTACAAGTGTGAACATGTCTATAGGTGTCTGTACAAGTGTGAACATGTCTATAGGTGTCTGTACAAGTGTGAACATGTCTATAGGTGTCTGTACAAGTGTGAACATGTCTATAGGTGTCTGTACAAGTGTGAACATGTCTATAGGTGTCTGTACAAGTGTGAACATGTCTATAGGTGTCTGTACAAGTGTAAACATGTCTATAGGTGTCTACAAGTGTAAACATGTCTATAGGTGTCTGTACAAGTGTGAACATGTCTATAGGTGTCTACAAGTGTAAACATGTCTATAGGTGTCTGTACAAGTGTAAACATGTCTATAGGTGTCTACAAGTGTGAACATGTCTATAGGTGTCTACAAGTGTAAACATGTCTATAGGTGTCTACAAGTGTAAACATGTCTATAGGTGTCTACAAGTGTAAACATGTCTATAGGTGTCTGTACAAGTGTGAACATGTCTATAGGTGTCTACAAGTGTAAACATGTCTATAGGTGTCTGTACAACTGTGAACATGTCTATTGGTGTCTGTAAAAGTGTGAACATGTCTATAGGTGACTGTACAAGTGTGATCATGTCTATTGATTGATTGATTGATTGATTGATTTAGGAATCGACATCACAGCATTCGGGGCATTCCCATATGCGCTCCGTCCCCATCCTCAGCACCTAGCGAAGAGTTCCAACACCAATAGTACCAGCAGCAATCTGATTATATGTCCATCTCGCCTTTCCTCTGAGCGTTGAGCACCAGCCAGATTCCCCTCATCACTCCTCGATGTCTCATTCTTGCCAGACCATGGTAATCCATCTGCTCCTCCGAGATGTACACGTGCTCCCAGAAGGCCGCAACGTCTGCCTTCCATCCATCCATCATGTGCCATGCCGGTAAGCATGGGTGGTCATGTTTTGCCATCTCACTCGATCACCAGAGTCGTGGATCAGCTCCGTGTTCCTGTCTCGACCATGCCATGTGGCCAAGCCATCCAGGTATTTGCTTCTAGGTCTTCCTCCAATCCATTTCTTCTCATAACATGCCCACAAAATTTTGACTGTCTGCGTCTAATGTCTTTAACCCTTTACAAGGCATAGCGTCCGATTCCGGCCGATGCCATAAAACGCGCATAGCGTCCGATCCCGGCCGATACTATTATGCATTGTAAAATCGCGATCTCTCGGCTTTCCGACACTTCCGACGACTACTTTCGCTTTCGCCGACAGCTTGACAACGTGGCCGCCATAGTATGAATGTGAACGGACTTTTAAGGACAATTTTTGATAGTTTTTGGATTTTTACGCTGTTTTTCAAAATGGATTTTGGCGATTCTTCAAGTGATAGCCGAGATTTCGCTAGGTTCATTTTAAATGATATTAAAGGGCACGAAGTTGACTATTAATCGGAGCTAGATATCAGTGCAAAGTGTTACTTTGCATTAATACTACATTAGCAGTCTGAGTCGGACTTTAAAGAAAGTGATTATGATTCTGAAAATGTGTTTGTAAATTGCCGTATAGATGACGGAAAATCACAAGCAACATGCCGTATTTCGTAAATATTTGTGTTCATATATGGATTACCGACAACAATCACGTGAGTAGCATATTCTGCATGCTTTTCCCTTCCTTGTGTTGTTTATTTAACTAAAATCGGTTGACTAACATCTTATTTGTGATGTTTTTACTACCGCGACCCAAAATTTTACCGAACCTGAAAAAATCTTGCCCGTTCAGGGCTAGAAAATGGACAAGCGTCTGCCCTGTAAAGGGTTAATCAGTTTACGATCTTCGTTTGTTTCTTGAAGGACCTGTTCATTGGTCTTTCTGGCTGTCCATGGTATTCTTTGCATTTTCCTCAGAAACCACATTTCTACAGCCATCAAATGTTTTTCAGCTTGACTGCTCATTGTCCAAGTTTCACATCCATATAAAAGTACAGGTTCTATGTAGCATCTCAACACTCTTTTTCTCGTTTCAATTGACATCTTTTTATTGGTCAGTATGTTTTTCATCTTGCTGAAGGCTACCTTAGACATGGCGATTCTTGTTCTAATCTCTTCAAGGCATCTCCCATCAGATGTTATTACTGTTCCGAGATAATTGTACCTATTCACTTGTTGAAGAATATTCCCATTTACTTGTATATTGCATTGTGGTATTATTTTGTTCTTCCTAGTGACGACCATAACCTGTGTCTTTTTACAATTTAATTCTAACCCTCATTGTTCACTGTGTGTAACAACTGCATCTACTAAATGTTGCAGGTCCTGTTGCCTTGTCATGTATCAATACTCCACCAAGTTCTGCAGAGCCAGCCAATCTGTCCGCCTGTTCATTTCCCAGCACACCGGCATGCCCCAGAGAAAAGATCCAGGCGATGCTTGTCACCCGTGACCTCCGAAGCGAAGCAAGCTACTCCGCACGAAGCCTGCCTGTCCTCACCCTCGGCAGAATGCTTTCTGAGTCAGTTACAATCATGATGTGTGTGTGTGTGTGTCGTATTCTCCATCCAGCGGAGAGCTGCAGTGACTGCCTTCACCTCCATTCTTAAGCTGGATGTTGTGGTATCATATGCCAGGCTCTCCTGCACCCAAACATCGACCATTAGCTTTGGCTATGAACCCCCAGCCACTTCTCTCACCTCTTGACACCGAACCATCTGTGTAGATAATCATATCACCCGAGTGAGCATTGTCCTGAATTAGTTGCTGGATTTCCACTTCCGTGGCCTCTGCTGGCCACTCCCTGCACTCCCGGCTTAATGTGATTATAACTCTGCACAAGTCTGATTGCTCAGCTGGCACTCTGCCCACTCCTCTCCACGCCTAATGTTCTCCAAGGGGCACACCTGTCTGATCGTATCCTCCGCCTGAGCCATCCATGATTTCCCTCTTATCAGTCGCTGATTCTTAACTGCGTCCAGCGCCTCATGCAGTGGGTGGTCTGTGTCTGCAGCTACTCTGAGGTATGCCTTCACCTGCATCACCTTGAGCCTACCAGCAACACTCGGCAAACCAAGGATGTAACGCATACACACTACTGGGGTGTCTCTGGTGCATCCCAGAATGACCCGCATAGCTTCGTTCTGTATGCGCTCTAACTTCATCAGCTGACTCTCTAAGACAGTGAGCAGTCCTAATCCATAATCAATTACTGAGAGGATCAAGTGCTGGTATAGTGTGAAAAGCATTCTCTGCTCTGTGTCCATTGCAGCCAGTTTTAAGTGCACTGAGTCCCTTTTGAGATCTTGTCACAACCGTCTCCACATGGTTCTTGAAGGATAGGTTCCTGTCAAATGTTATCCCCAGATACTTCACTTTGTTCTCTCTGCTGACATTTCTACCATCTATCGCGAGGCTTGGGACATCAGCTCTCACAATCCTGTTGTCCAGAGAGCACCACAAAACAGCCGCCTTTTCCGGGTGGATGACAGCACTCATTTCTGTGCACCAGTCAATCACTTTATCTACTGTCGCCAGTAACTCCAGGGCTGTTTGCTCCCTATCTCTCCCCTGCCTATATGCAAGAATATCATCTGCAAATGTTAGTATTCTTCCAACCCCTGGTGCTTCTAGGTTTGCAATCTTGCTCGTATACACGTTAAAGAGCACCAGTGAGACTGCAGATCCCTGTGGCAGTCCCGGGGTTAAAATATGTGGCTCTGAGGTCCATGCACCCTGACGGAGAGCAACCCGACGAGAATGCAGGACGGCTGCTATCCACTTCACCAACCAGGGATTGACCCCCTTCTCCATCAGTGCGGTCATCAAAATATCATATTGAACTCTATTGTACTCATCCTCGAGATCAAGCGCTGCCGCCATCGTTTCCTGTCTACTCTGGAACCCCTCATAGACGTCAAAGGCAAAAGTGGCTGCATTTGACCAGGTATCTTTTCCTGGCCTGTAGCTCCCCAGGCCTCTTGAAAGAAACTTCCCCCTTTCCAAAAACTCTTGCAGCTTGACAGCAACTATCTTCTCTAGAACCTTCCCAAATGTATTTTGAAGGGTGATGATTCTAAAGCCGCTAAGCTTTGAATGATCCTTGAATAGTTTTGGGAGAGGGATGAGATAGCTGTGCACCTAATCCTGCAGTACTGATGCTGTCCTAATGCTCTGGTTAAAGCAGTCGGTCATCTCCTCCAGGTCTGCATCGCTCAAACCCTTCATATGGCGATGTCGGGACATGTCTATTGGTGTCTATACAAGTGTGAACATGTCTATTGGTGTCTGTACAAGTGTGAACATGTCTATTGGTGTCTGTACAAGTGTGAACATTCTTATTGGTGTCTGTACAAGTGTGAACATGTCTATTGATGTCTGTACAAGTGTGAACATGTCTATTGGTGTCTGTACAAGTGTGAACATGTCTATTGGTGTCTGTACAAGTGTGAACGAACGAACGAACAAACAAACTTTATTTTCAAAGGGTTAAGAATTGGGCACGCAGGCCCGTCTAACATTCTGCCCTTCTATCAATCTCTTTCATACATTATTTCATTCACACATCATTCAAGGCTAACAAAGAACAGCAACAATATAAAAGATATGCATTATAAAGGCATGGGCAAAATGCGAACATCAAAACCACACGACTCAGTAATATTAGATAATGGTCTGACACTTGTTATTAGCCATGTGGAATATACTGGCCTATAAAAAGGGGACTGGCTGTCATACTAGAGTTTTGTTATTATTATTATTGTTATTATCTCGATTATTAATGGGGAAGGTAATCCGTATTGAGATAGTGTTCGAATAATTTGCGATTATATGAATAGGGATTGGTGATGTCTTTGATTTCTTGTGGACGGTTGTTCCACAGCTGAGCTGCAGAGTACGTTAAGCTTGTTTTGTATAAGTCAATCCTAGGCTTCGGAATGTGTAGTATATTTAAACGTTTACTGTGTCTAGCATTATATTTAAACAATGGCCAAAGGTAATTTAGGGCATTCCGATGCAGGATTTTGTGAATTAGGTTAGCTTTATTGAAAAGCAGGCGTTTGCGGAGTGGTAGTAACTGAAGGCGTTTATACAGGCTAGGATTGTCAGATAAATGTTTGCTATAAATTAGACTCATGGCCCGTTTCTGGAGTGAGTAAAGTCGTGCTTAAAAAGAACATGCTTATTGGTGTCTGTACAAGTGTGAACATGTCTATTGGTGTCTGTACAAGTGTAAACATGTCTATTGGTGTCTGTACAAGTGTGAACATTGTGTGAAATAAGAACATGAAGTCCTAGAAGTGTGGATATGTACAATGGGTTACATTTCATAGACACAAATGCAAGCAGACTTAGAAGGTCAGAGATTACAACAGCCGCCTGTGGCTCTGCATGGACTATATGGATTCTTACAAATTTGAAAGAAATATGGTTTACATGATTCTGGGGTAGTTGATCAGACATGAAACCTTGGATAAGGGCAAAAATACATGAATGTGCCAATCCTCCATCAGCTGAAACTGAACACAGCAGGCCCAATAGTCCCCTGCCCAAGGTTCAGTCCCCTGTTGTGTAAGATTTGCTTCACAAGTGATGTATGAGTGAAATAATGTATGGGAGGAGAGAGAGAGAAGGGCAGAATGTCAGATGGGCATGCATGACCAATTCTTAACACTTTGAAAATAAAGTTTGATTGTTCGTCCGTTCGTTCACATTACAAATGAGAAAAACCTACCCTGAAATGAATATTTATAGCATGTGTGATTTGGGTTTACACACATTTGGGGTCTTGTTGTTACATTTCTTCGTATTCCTCTTGTACCTTATGGTGTCGAGGTAACATGGGCTTCATATATAATAATTCCCATGGACTGTGTTATTCCCTCTGTCCATCAATTACATGGTCGGCCTCTTCTGATTCCATCTGGTCTGTACATCATTGCTTGTTGTGGTATACTATCAGTTGGTAGCCTAGTTATGTGGCAGAACCATTTCACTACCAGATTGGTGGCCTTTGAGTAGATGCTAGTTAAGGAAGCTACCTAGAGGTAGGTTGTTCGGAAATAATATGTGACTACGAGTAGCTTAACTATGGAAGTCAAAGCAGTAACAGAGACAATAGCATGGCTGCAGACGCAGACGTTCACCCAATCATGTTTTCTCAGTGACTCTGTGAGTATACTAAGGAGGACTCGACCAGATGGAAATGGCTTGAATCTCTGAGCAGATCAAGATTGACTAATGTATGTTTAATTTTTGTGCCAGGGCGTGCAAATGTAAAAGGAAACAAACAAGTAGATAGGTACAATATGGGCAGAAAAACAGTAGTTATAAGAATAAACAACCTTATACGAATATTTCAGTGCCTTAGAAGGACATCAGATAAGGATATGTAATGTCTCCTGATTTGTTTCCATTATATTATTAGGTAAAAGACCGAGACATCTTAGAAAACCCGGGTCAATGAGGTCTTTCTGGTGACTGCCGAGTCCATCGACGATGAACTGTGGTTTTCGTGGATGAATTTTGTGTTGGCATTCTGGCGGCAGCATTATGCACAGTGTACTTGTGCGGGCTGTTGGAATTGCCGAGACTCCTGTCTATTCCACTTTTCACATTGGACAGTGGGGAGCATTTTGTGTGATATTTACTGGCACAGGAATGGAGCATAATGGGGACGACTCGTTGCCGTGAAGCTGGAACCTTGACCAACTAACTAACATTTAACATACTATTAGCATATGAGATCTACAGAAAATATGTCCCTGGTCTTAACTGGATTAGTCACATTTGCTACCGCCATGGGCTGTAGTTATTATGCCTTTTTTGATACACAATGTAGCAAACTATCATCTGTCAAAACATCAAAGTGCCAATGTATTAATTTGGGGAAAGCACAGAAAATCCGGTATCCAGGCACATCAGATGGAACATATTTCCAGAGATAATGAAGATGACAGGACCAGCAAGAATTGAATTGACAAAATGAAGAACATCTTATACAATAAATACCAATCATTGGAGATTGAAATGTTAAAAAACCACTGCTTGCTACATAGAACCAGTTCTAGCATGTTCTATGAACCTCGGACAAGTAGTTGACAAAGAATATCAGACCTCAAGGACTCACAGGCATGTAGTCACACAATGCTGAACATTCCCTGGACAGTAAAAATGAATAATCAAAATCATTTTCATGAAAGAGACTCAGGTTACGGCACACAGACAACTTATTACAAGCATCATAAAATGGCGTCATATTTTGGCCACATTATGAGAAATGAGTATGGAGAGAAACGAGTATGGAGAGAGTTGAGACAAGAACCGACATCAAACTAAACTAAACTGACATCACAGCACTCGGGGCATTCCCTCACATGCTCCATCCTCATCGACAGCGAAGAGCCCCAATACTAATGGTAACAGCAGCAATCTAAATTATATGACCGTCTGGTCTTTCCAGGTAGTCCTGAGTGTTGGCCAGATCGTCTGGTCACTCCCTGACTGCACCATTCGCTCCAAGCAGAGTTGATCTATCTGTTATTTGCTTGGAAGAATGAAAAACTAAGCATGTTGTGACAACTGGGACTTTATATGGACAGAGAGATGAAGGAAGACAAAGGGTCTAGACAGTCGTTGATTATGACACTGAACTGAATCACTCCCGTATCGATAATCACAGGAACGTCGAAGCTGTTGGAGATCTCAAGATGAAAATCGCCCAACCAGTCGGTAAGGCGTTTGCTAAAGATGATATGAATCTACAACACAATACAGTGCTTGTATTATCCGGACAATTCATCATAGCAATGTACCTGTTGTTGCCTCATCTGCTTGTAGATATTCCGACTAGACTACTGTTGTCTGGAGCTTCAGTCTATGATGATCTAGTCTACAGCTGTGCTTGTCTGTTTAAAATTTACCCACTCACGGGTTTTTTCCAGCCATTCTACAAGAAAGTATTACCACAGTGATCATGAATAGCTAACGGTCCCTACAGTCTGGCCAGCCTGGGTACAATGTGATCCACAACTGGCTAGGCTACAAGAGACGACCAGTGATCACCAGAGACAGACCGGCTACAGCGACGGCGGCCACGTTTGAATGTCCTACTTCCTGTAACTTGTCGTCTGCTGGCCTCGCTTTCATCTTCTCGTATAAAACAATGACGACAGGAGTCACAAGACACGGATAAACGAAACAAGAAATCAAATCAGCATTATCATCACGTGCCCTCACAACAGTTATACTGATGTAATCTCCAGCTGCGCCCTCCCAGTCCACTCAGCATCGGATCTTTCCAGACATCGCGATATCTTCCAAAATCCATCTCTTATTACTTTACATAATCAAAGAATGCTGAAATCAATCAATCAGTCAAACAATCAATGAATCCAAATATCCAAATATCCAAACTTATCCAAACTTTGCTTATGGGGATCTGGCCGACGATCGACGCTCAGAGGAAAGGCGAGACGGAGATATAATCAGATTGCTACTGGTACTGTTAGTGTTGGAACTCTTCGCTGGCTGCTGAGGATGGGGACAGAGCGCTTATGGGAATGCCCCGAATGCTGTGATGTCGGTTCCTAAATCAATCAATCAATCAATCAGGTGCCATTTTCACAATGAACGTTGGCTGCAGTGGATCTCCAACACTGTCTGTCTCTCCCTGATTGTATACTCTGTCAGACTGCTTCCATCTTTTGATGTTATCTTTCCAATTGTATCATTGTCTACATCTTGCTCGCTTGCCTTCAATCTGACCCTCCTGTATGGTTTGTATGTCTTGTAACGTGGCCGAAATATTCCACTTCACTCTTATTAATTTCTTTCATCAACTCTCTTATCATTGCCAGTTCTTCCAGAACCTCTGTATTTGTGTTTGTTTCCATGGAATACGACAATCTCCCCACCCCCGCTTTATTCCTCTACCTCGTCTATCTCTCTTTCCATAAATCTCTCCGGTTGTCACGACACTCTTCTGTTTTTCTCTCATCATAATGAAGCCAAACAATGATGACCATCTCATTGTGGTGTTTGTAACATGTTTGCGTCTTAGACTTTTTCAAAACATTTGGAGTGCTCATTATTTGGCTGTCCGTGGCATTTTGAGAATTCTTTAGTAGAATTACATGACTGAGGCCTCTAGGGAGGGGGGGGGGGGGGGGAAACACTGTATTCCCGTCGTGAATGTAAACACAGACGTCAGAGACAATTTGTTGCGCGATTTATTGCCTGGCATATTTCGCTGCATCTCATCAGGCACATACTGCCCCTGATTTATAACTCTGTTATATCAACATAGTCAACACCAGAACAAAACCCCAACCAAGCTCCAACAGCCACAGACCAACGTTTAATTAAAATAACAAATAAAAAAAGTAAAGTGGGAGCAGTTTAGAGAAGAGCTGGTCAAAACAGAAATGGAACACCAGGAGCATGAAGATATTGAGAAATACACAAAGAGACTAACTAGAAACATCCTGCAGGGAGCAATTAAACACGTTCCTAACAGAAATACACAAAGAGACTAACTAGAAACATCCTGCAGGGAGCAATTAAAACTAGAAACATCCTGCAGGGAGCAATTAAACACGTTCCTAACAGAAATACACAAAGAGACTAACTAGAAACATCCTGCAGGGAGCAATTAAAACTAGAAACATCCTGCAGGTAGCAATTAAACACGTTCCTAACAGAAATACACAAAGAGACTAACTAGAAACATCCTGCAGGGAGCAATTAAAACTAGAAACATCCTGCAGGGAGCAATTAAAACTAGAAACATCCTGCAGGGAGCAATTAAAACTAGAAACATCCTGCAGGTAGCAATTAAACACGTTCCTAACAGAAATACACAAAGAGACTAACTAGAAACATCCTGCAGGTAGCAATTAAACACGTTCCTAACAGAAATACACAAAGAGACTAACTAGAAACATCCTGCAGGTAGCAATTAAACACGTTCCTAACAGAAATACACAAAGAGACTAACTAGAAACATCCTGCAGGGAGCAATTAAAACTAAAAACATCCTGCAGGGAGCAATTAAAACTAGAAACATCCTGCAGGGAGCAATTAAACACGTTCCTAACAGAAATACACAAAGAGACTAACTAGGAACATCCTGCAGGGGAGCAATTAAAACTAAAAACATCCTGCAGGGAGCAATTAAAACTAGAAACATCCTGCAGGGAGCAATTAAACACATTCCTAACAGAAATACACAAAGAGACTAACTAGAAACATCCTGCAGGGAGCAATTAAACACATTCCTAACAGAAATACACAAAGAGACTAACTAGAAACATCCTGCAGGGAGCAATTAAACACAGTTCTAACAGAAATGTGCCAGTTAGTTTACAAACGGACAAACAAAGGACACATGTAGCCTAAAAATGGCACTAAAATCCAATGGGATGGTGGAACGGCAATTATACAGCGACACAACAGAATAGGAATATAGCCACGCAGACGTACAGAAGGATGAGGACAGGAGAGAATTACGGCTAGTACAAGAAATGCAGAAATGAAGCAAATAGAATAAAAAAGCTAATGGAAAAAAAGGGGGAAAAG